>JAUTBT010074865.1:0-13374 GCA_032361225.1 Lepetodrilus schrolli
GAGAGTGAGATTGCCGCGAGGACTGTGAGCATAAAGTTTATAGAGAGAGAGCGAGAGAGAGAGAGAGAGAGAGAGAGAGAGAGAAAGAGAGAGAGAGAGAGAGAGAAAGAGAGAGAGAGGGGGAGAGAGAGAGGGGAGAGAGAGAGAGGGGGGAGAGAGAGAGGGGGGTGAGGATGAAAATAGAGGTTGGTCCCTAATTTTGAATTGGCGAGTATACGGTTAAGTGGTTTCGTCGTTCTATATATGTAGCACTTTTCGATACTGTTCCCGACAATTCTTCTGAAACCAACTAACAGAGAGATAGAAACTGATGCCGAAAATGAAATGCAACAAAACGATGGCTATGGTCGGTCTGATAAAATTCGATCTGTCCCCGATATTATGATTTCTTTTTTCTAATACGATTAATTCAAATGTCTCAAGTTGCGTCAAGATCGTTATCATATGTCGAAGCTCTAATATCCACTATAAGGCCATAACGCTGTTCAGTAAGTTCAAGATCGCCAAGAGATTTCTACGAGAGTGTTATGGTCCCTTAGTCGATACGAAAGCTTCGTGAAACGATTCCCTGAATGACTTATAATTGTATGTAAGGCCATAGTTATTTGATTCCCTGGTTTACGGATCCGCCGAAAATTATAATAATAAATGGTGAAGGAAATAGTCGTATAGTGGTATTTATAACAATTATTGACAATTATATTGATCAATTATATATATTTTCTGTCAACCGGTCATTCATAATCTCAAATTATTGTTATTTTTATATTGGACTCGACCGACTGGCCAAAATATCAAGTAAAATTTATTTATATTTTCGACAGCAAAAGCAAAAAAAAATATCACAGAAAAATTCGTTAACCAGGGAATCAAATAACTACCACCTAAATGTAGTACGAGGTCTTTCTATAGCTAGTCGTCCATATCGTTAATGCTTACGTACTTTCATGCCTTGAAGTGCAATTATTTCATGTTCCTGATGACTGGTCAAGTTTGTGGATATCAACAGTTAATACCATGTATTTTATAGTAGACCAATACAAGTTATGTGACACGTTTTGTGACACGTTCTTTTTTGTGACACGTGCTGTAACAAGTTTTGTGACACAAACATCCCAAACCAGTGTGAATTGAATTGTATCTTTCTCTACTATTTCTCAGCTTGTGTCCCCATTCATGAAAAACATATTTTTAACTGAAAGATAATAGCTTAAGGTATATTTTTTTAAATTATTATTATTAATAATAATAATAATAATAATAATAATAATAATAATAATAGCGATCGTAGTGCTACTAGTCGAACATTCTATACGTTAACGTGGAGTCACGACCGTTCTGTGAAGTACGGCCTTGCTGTTACACCTTGGTGATGATCTTACATGTTCGTTGGTTCCAACTGTATGTCACATTTGTCGAAAGATATCTCCCACTTGAGTCTCTAAGGGAATTACTTGTAAATTATATATGAACTTCGAAATGGCGTTCTACCCAACTGGAATATATGAACTCTAATTAATATCAAATCTTGATTCGTTTCCGTTACTCAACATACAGAGTGGCGGAAACGAACAAAGATTTAATTGCAATTAAGATTGGATTATCTCATTATTCTGCTATTTCCTACTGCCAACTTCGTTCAAAAAGGAGACAGTCAAAGTTTGTTTTCATTTTCTTGCATTGTGTAAAGGAATTATGTATTGCGATTTAATAAATAAATAAATAAAACAAATTACACAGAGATATGTCTTGAATATATCAAGGGACATCCGAAGATGAGATATCGCCGAAACTTCATAGAACAGAACTTTTATTTCGTTACAACGTTACCAGCAAGCATCGAAAGAAAATGAACGATATGATATACTGCGAAAATAAATCCGAGAAAAAATATATTGTGGCACCAATTATTGAACACATAATGGGAAATTAAATAGGAGAAGAGGAAAGTGACGTATTATGTAATATAAAGAAAACCATTACACGGACATTGACACTTCCGACGCTATTTATGATAGCTATGTTATTTATGATAGCTATGTTATTTATGATAGCTATGTTATTTATGGATTTATGGATGCAACCTAACTAAAATCAGATCTCATTTTGCTCCTTAAAGATTTTGACATCCTTAGCGATGTCCAAATATCTGAGCGTAATTTTCGGATCTGATTTTAATGAGATTGTTATGGATGGAGCCAAATTTATCATTTTCGACGATACAATAGTATATATTCACGATGGTTGACATACACGTATGAGCATTAATCATAAAATGCATTATCACATAACATAAGAGTTTGGGAGTGCAATAAACCCATGCTATAAATATAAATATTTTCACTAGTGCAATAACATAATAGATTTTTCTAATTGTATTCATAAGCGATATCAGTCTTTTTTGGACCTCTTTTAGAGCTTCTTCTTGGGATTTATAGATAATAAGTCTCGGATAATATCAGTTTTGCCAACTCGTTTAATAAATTTGGTATTATACGACCACTCATGTTAGATCCTCTATTTATTGTACGGTAAGTTCTCATCACAAGGGCGATCCACTTTTTACAGTATTCATGTCAAGAAGACAGTGGCTTACTACTATAAAGAACGGTAGATCAGTCTTAGGAAGAAACGCACATGATCATGTTTTTGGTGACCGTTCTATGATTGGGATGTAGCCACTGCTGACGCTGTTGTTGTAGCTATTGTCGTTGATGAGTAGATTGACGTCCATACTTCGGATAGTCCGGTAATGAAGGACAAGTGATGTTAAACGCGACATTTACTTTTATTCGTTGCAGCATACATGTTGGAGCATGTTACAATCTGGACCTAGCACAAAGACCGGGATCCCACATGGACCCACAGGTCTGGTGCCGGTCGGTGTCTCTCTTACGAACGTTCTCTAGCTATCTACTCTGTCTAACTCACTGCATTCTGAGTATATGTCCAAAAAGGCTAATGTTGTAATTGCATGTATACATGGCTACACATGTTTGCCATCCGCACGGCTCGTTGTATACCATTTTTTTTAAATTGGCATGTAGAGCCGATGTCAAGATTCTTTCACTTATATCACGGCCTGTCAGTTTAGGGCAAGAGGAAAGCCGCAAAATTGGTAGCGCTGAATGTTGCAGTAAACCTGCGAGCACAGGCTGGTACTATCGGACCAAGGATGATAACTGCATTACCACGGTACAGACAGCGCATCCTATCATGATCGCGCCAGTAAGGTAAATTTCGCGAACATTAATGCCGGGCTCCCAGGACGTAAGAAGGGCATCCTGGTTCCCGGTCACGTGGGCTACCGCTTTGCTGCACACTAGCATCCTGGTTCCCGGTCACATGGGCTATCGCTTTGCTGCACCCAAAGGTTAGCGCACTATATTACCACGTACAACACGGTATAAATATACAAGGTATAGTAGTGACGTCCATTCGGCCAAAGCTCGGAGTATGCAATGTGAAATAAAACATGTATACATATCGTATTTCGTCTGACTTTCTACATCATATTATTGAAACTCGTGGACTTCCTGATATAGACGGTTGTTAACGTCAAGAATTACACAGGATGTGACATTTACAGGCTACTTATTTTTGGAAGAGAAATTCTACTACATTACGAATTGAGGACATTCAACATAGTTCTCAAATGAATACATGTTGATCATCCCCTGAGAATAGGAGTTATAAGTATAATAATATAATAATAATTTTTATTTAAAAAAATTAATGGTTCCACTCTTTTATATTTATTATTTTGTATTTATTATAATAATAATAACTAGTTGTCGTCTACTACTACTACTACTACTACTACTATTGTTATTATTAAACTGTTAAACTGCACCCTTTTACGCCGAGAGTTCTTTATAGCAACACGTGCTGGGAGAAGCCAATCAAAGACCAACTATGATGCAATATGGAGATTGATTGAGGAAATTCCGTATGGTAATGAGGTCATCCCTCGGTTCTGTTGTATACCTGTATGTGGGAAGGATTTAATCAACATTCTCCGCTTACTGCACACAACTATCTAGTTTCCTCATAATTGTCAGTAGTAGATTACTTATGCAGAGAAAGGGTGTGCTTTAACCCTCGAAGACAGAGAATCAGAGCAGTGACGAATGTTATTAAATTCTCAATTGTTTGTCTCGCACACGTGTATGGCTACTAGGCGTGTCAAAAGTACATTTTTATTGTTATGCAACTGCATATTATGTAAGCTTATTTATACTTGAAATGTATTGTGTACATTAATTTAATTCATACTGGTGAAAACTGGCATATGATGCAATGCTGTGAAATGTACACAGTATGCATAGATACATGTAGTATACACATACCCACGCTTTGAATTAATATAATGCCTTTAGGTATACTTTTCTATGGAACTTTCCGTATGTGCAAGCAATAGCCGTACAGCACATTTACCGTAAACCCTGCAAACACACAACGTTATATAACGTTGTTACAACGTTGTGTTAACGTTATAACGTTATTATAACGTTGTAATAACGTTATATAACGTTGTGTGTTTGCAGGGAAGCCCGTTTACGTCTGAACCTCGGCTACCGTTTATATACTATGTATCAAAGCCATCAAAATTGGAGTGCAATAACAGTATGCAGTAATCCAAGTTATGTTACGTTACAATTACGGTATTAACAGAGTGCGTTTTAGTATCGATTTATTAGGGAATTATTTATAAGCAGCAATCAATATTGCACTTAAAGCTTAATGAATTTGGATTGTAGTTAGGTGATAAGTTTATAGGCAGTGTGTGGGTGTGTTTTTGTGTCTGTGTGGTTGTGCGTGTGCGCGTGTGTGTAAGGTTGTGTATATGTGTGTACGTGCGTGTACTATATATAATTTAGCCATGTCATTTTTTATTTCATCTTTCTATTTCTATTATCATCAAATGATTCTATTGTCCTTTGGCCATCTTTGAAAGTGCATATTCTAAGTGACTTTTAGAGCGTAATAATCAACATAAAACTGGGGGGAAGGGGGTCGTTTTACTGGGGGGAAGGGGGTCGTTTTCATGACGTAACCATAGACCTGCCATATTAGTTCCCAACATGCCATACTTGTTTGTCGTTTATTATAAGGAGATCACCCCTCTGCCGACTACAAACATTCCCCTATTGTCAAGAAAAGATTGCATTGAATGCTAATTACGTACAAAGCGTCTTACTCTAAATACAGTGTTGTATAATAATGCGACATCAATACACGAGGATTTAACCCAGGAACGATGCATTGTGCTTTCAACTTCACGGCTCGTTAAGTAGACTCGAATTCGGACGGATTAATTCGAAATTAATTATCAGATTCTACGCAGTGTGTCTTTACACATGTGTGAACACACACACACACACTCTCTCTCTCTCTCTCTCCCTCTCTCTCTCTCAACACACACACACACACACACGTTAATGTGTGCATAATCAAAATCCAGTATATTAGTACTAGTATATTATAAACAATTGTCATAAGCATGAGTACACATTCTGATTATTAATAAACATTAATTGAATAAAGGCGAGTCTTTTCTCACAGGCATTTATGGTTTCCTATATATACTCAACCAAATTAATTAAGGGCCCGACCCTTTAGCTTAATAACTATTTTAACAACTGAGAAGTTCCAAACGTTTAGGCTCCATGTATTCACGAACTTGCATACACATTGGAAGAACGGCACCAGATTCCTCAAACATTATACCAAAATTTTATAGAAAGCTTCCACACAAAATATACGCCAGCCCCTGACTTATATTGTCGAGTATAATATATTTCGAGTAAAATTCCGTATTGATTTTCGTACTTGCCCAGCATATTATTAATATTAATCTTCATGAACGTCCCTACACTGACTGAACTAGAGGTATCTATAGATCAATGTTTTAGCTTAATTAGTATTCACAACACACCATTCTAGTTTCATTGCACTCCCTTCATACATGTAGTTTATGAGCTTGCATGACTGAAATAATAAGGCTGCAGGGGGCGGATGCAAGAGTTTGTAATAGTTCAGAATCCTTTGTAGAGTGTGTGTGTGTGTGTGTGTGTGTGTGTGTGTGTGTGTGTTTTTGTGTGTGTGTGTTTGTTTGTGTGTTTGTTTGTTTGTGTGTGTGTGTTTGTTTGTGTTTGTGTCTGTGTGTGTTTGTTTGTTTGTTTGTTTGTGCGTTTGTGTGTGTGCGCACACATACACATATATTATTATATAGGTTTTCAATTCAGTGATGTTATGCCAGGTGTGTATTACTACATTGCTTTATTATTATTATTATTATTTTTAAATGTCAGTCAACATGCCCCCCCCTCCCCCTAAATTAAAAGAGGGGGTGAACCCCCCACACCCCACCCCTCCCTCCCCTCCTTGTATCCAATCACTGGCTGGATGGTGGCTTGTGCAAATCAACATCAATCATATATCATACCAACTTTATTATAAACAATGGAAGTATAGATATCACAGACATTGAAGTATAGTTAAAATAAATTAAAATCACATTTGGGAAAATAATCCTACAATTCGGTCAATAGTATTGAATATGACATAGACATCTTGGTTCACATGAATTTTACATCTACCTTATTGACATTCAGCAAATGTTACATATACATATAAAAAAAACAATACCATAAGAAAATTGTAGAATAACCCACGAGATACAAGTGATTACGGAAAATACTAGTACATTGTACGTCCAGAGTGAAATTAATGTTCATAGTTTCTAGCTTCAGCGAGGAACTTTGAACATTAATTTCACGAGGGACATAATTTCTGTAACCACTCATATCGAGTGGGTTATTCCAATTATTCAATATAATCATTTTAATGTAATAAAACATTGAAAACTGCCGACAACTAGCATTCAAAAACGTGTACATTTCACCTCAGCACGAGAAACACAAAAAGAGAAACACAAAAAGAGAAACACAAAAAAACGTAATCAACACAGTTTAGGAATCATTATTACACAGTAGATATCCACCACGTATATTGAATAATCAATAAGACGTAAAGCTCAAGTGGTTCTGCGTGTATATGCATAGTTTCATAAAACTGCACATGCATGTTATCTAGCAGGTTCTTGTATAGATTTCAGAGTCCATAAAATAAAAAATAAAACATCTATACCATCCATTCATGTATGGAATTATTTTAGTATCACATGACTATGGGTTTGGGGATATACCTATTCAGACAGTCATTTCATATGTAACCACACACAAATGAAAAAAATGGACGGCTTCTTGGTGGAGAAAATAATCACTATAAAATAATATTCCATATTCTCCATTGAACAAAGTTAAAGAATGTATCAAGTTCTTATATTTACCTAACACCACAGAATAGCTGTGACTTACATAGCACATCATAAATATTTATAATAATATATACAGACAAAGTGGAAATCTATGTCTTGTTCTCTGTGGGTGTTAACACCCAACTAGTGGGAATTGTTTTTCCATTTGTAGGATTTCACTGGCATTCAGTGTCTAGGCCAGGCTTTCATAAAGCTCCGATATCGACTAAGAGACCATAGAGCTCTCATTATAGTACTCTCTTGGCGATCAGCAATGAAGATAGATACAAGAGCCATTTTGTCTTAGCGGAGAGCTGCCTATTCTACAGAATAGTCGTAGCACTACAAGAATCATACAGGTACCATAACTCCTCTAATAATTCAAACCCTTTAATAGTTTGAACTTCTAAATTAATTGCCGAAAATAAAATTCCGACCATTTTTTTCCAAATGGTAATTTTTCTAATTATTTGAACAAAATAATTTTTCAAACATTAAAGAAATCTAAATGAAAAAAATAATTGCTTTCGTTAATTTATCATTTTGAACTAGACTATGAGGTTTCAACTATTAGGAGAACTACATATGTAGTGAGTTACGACTCTGTTAGAGCGCTATGATTCGTCTGTGTATCGGAACACTGTGTGTCGCATACAGAGTAGACATATTTCCCTCCTGTCAGAGTTCTGGGTATTACGATTAGGATGTATGAGGAATGGAAATCACCGTCAATGTGGAAATACTGGTGTCAATTCTCATTTCTAGAGGAGAAGAATGGAATTTGAATACTGACTAGACTACATAGAGTGCACACATGCATTCAGTCCCAGAAAGATCACAATTATTATTATTATTATTATTATACAGATTTACATAGCGTAAATATCCAGAATAACTGCTCAAATGTGCTCCTGGGAAATGGGTAACCAAGGATCATCCAGAAACTTCATTAACCCTCTCCCTGCTGGGGCATCTCTGGTTGCCTTCAGAATAGAGGGTTAAAGAAGTGTTATTAGTTTTGTCTTGAAAGTGCAGTTTGTCTATTTCACAGATATTTGTGTTAGCAATAATAATACTATGCAGGTAGATCCAGTTCTATTTGAAAATATTTTACTGGAATTTCGTATTATTACCAGTAAATATATTGTCCTTTTCTTCACTCTGGAAAATCACAGTGGAAAACACGAAAGAGACTGACAGCAAACACAAATGGATTTCAATTGAATGCTCACTACAGCAGAAAAGTTGGTGCATGTTTCTACTCAAGGATGCATCAGCTTCCAAGAAATTACAAATAAGAGAAGAGAACCTCTTAACCACATTGCTGCTAGAAGTACCCCCATATATCAAAGATTGGAATTAACCCCCTCCATGCTGAAGGCAACAGGAGATGCCATAAATAGCAGTGCCTGTGCCTAATCCATCAGGGAGAAGCTTAACAGCCTGCAGTGATACGTACAACAGGTCAATATTTAAACTTCCAGTATGTGCTCATGCCTCTATTTTTTTCTCTTTATGTAATTGTATTCTCTTTATATTATCATTGTATTCACTTTATACATGTATTATCATTGTATTCTCCTAAGTTCAAGCACAGCATTAATGTTAAAGATTTGGTATTGATATTCTTAAATAGATATAGTTTAAAATCGCATTTCCTTCATACCCCAAAAGGTTTGTATTGATGTTCTTAAATACATGGTTAAAAATCTCTCATTTCCTTCGTCCTTTGGGCGATGGTTTCTTCCGGGCTTTCTTGCTGTCAGACACTTGTATATCATCCTGTGTCTTGGAGGCATCCCTCATCTCCAGCCTGTCGGGACTTGTGGAACTGGCAGAGGGGGACTCGGCCGTGGCTGGGGCGTGGCTGGAAGGGATGGGGGTCATTGTCATTGAGTCGGGGGTCCTGTTCTTCTTCTCCAGGGCTCGCAGCTGTTCTTGCAGCTGTAGCACCTCCAGCTCTGAAGCTGTGGCACGTTCCTCCGCCATCTGAGCTCGCTGCTCAGTCGCCCTGACAACAGAGGAGGAGAGAGTTGAACGAAAAGCGCTGATTTGGTGACATTAGATGATATTGGGTCACAAAATTGCAATCTATTCAACTGGATATGTGCATTAATTTTAAAAGAGGAGGAAAAGTGCCAGTTTGGTGACCTTTAGATAATATCGGGTCATAAAACTGAACGTGACACTACTTGATCACTTGAATATTCACATTACTCATAATTGAGTGTACACATAGCACAGAGTCCACATTATTAGAGGCATACAATCACGGTTTGATGAGATATTTCATGGTCATTAAAAATCATAAGATAAACAAAATAATTATGAAAACATTGAAAACCAGCGAGACATGCAGAAAATGTACCTTGTCACCCAATATACTTGTGTAGACAAATCAAATGTACATACCTTCACGTAAAAATATGATGGACGATGAAATATGTCAACAAACTGTGATTGTATGCCTTTAATATTGAATAGGTACCATACACGCTACTCACAACAACTGGATATGTAGGTTGTCCACAGCAGCGAGGGCCTCAAATGCTTTGTTTGTGTCTGGTCCATCACCTTTGGACTCTGCTGTACGCGGTGGCTGAAATACAAACAACACAAAAAGGTCATACATCATTTCCACCTTGGCACCACATCATTTCAACCTTGGCACCACATCATTTCAACCTTGGCACATCATTTCAACCTTGGCACCACATCATTTCAACCTTGGCACCACATCATCACTTAAAACTTAATGCCACATAATTTCAACCTGGCACCACATAATTTCTATCGTGGCACCACATCACTTCCACCTTGACCACCATATCAATTCAGCCTTGGCACCACATGACTTAAACATTGGCACCACATCATTTCAACATTGGCATTAATTTATTTGTTTCCCAGTGTCTGAGATTGTATTATGATGCAGTCCTCTTTTCAATTTACAAGCAATCTCAGTGAGATTTTACTCAGCTGTCTAAAGCTCCATTTACATGCACACATTTACTCACTTAAGTATTTTTACACACATTAGTATATTTTCTTACGGTAAGTAATTTTGTCATGTGAATGCATTTACATAAGTAAAAATGTATCTGGAGTATATCTGCATCACCTCAAGAGGTATTGCACAAGTAGATTTCCTCTATAAGTAAATGTACTTCAAAAGCAAATTTACTTATTTGAGTAGATGTGTGCACATTAAATGGGGCTTAAATTAGTGCTATAATTAGCCCCAAAGTCATACTTGTATTCAAAATTGAGTCTTACCAATGAAATGAGAGCCAGGCCTTTTAATATTCCTTATTAATATTATGTAACACATATGAAAATAATGAATGACCACAAATGAAACCTACAGTTGTAGCATCTGCTAGAAGTTTGTGTGTATGTGTGTTGTCGTCTCCGCCAATCACTTCCAATTGCTCATCTTTCACTTCCTCTTCCTCTTCCTGATATAATGAACAACCAATCATTCAACAGTTCAAGTTACTGTTAACTATCAGGGGTGGCCAGTAAATGTAATTCATGTAAGTTGGAGAAGATATCAAATGAGGCTTTCAGGAAGGGATACAAATGTCAAGTTTGCAATTTAATGCTCTACAATGCACTGCACTATATCATAACTAATTTGTTGGAAATATTTATGTAAGAACTTCAGATTGCACTAAGTATATTTTTTAACTACTACTACTCCTACTACTACTACTAATTATAATTTCAAAAATAAATAATATGAATCTTTATGAAAGAACTCCAGATTGCACTAAATATATGTAATAATAATAATAATAATAATAAAAACAATAATAAAAAAATATTTTAAATAAAAAAACAAAAAATAATAATTTATTATTTTTAAATAAGAAAAACATAAAATAAATAATAACATACAAAAAGTAGATAACAAAAGAAAAATAATAATATATAATAATAATACTAATAATAAATATTAAATATAAATAATAATAATAATAATAATAATAATAATAATAATATACAACATTATATATAGTGGAATTTTGTAAATAAATTACCCTAAGGCACTTACCAAGCAACATGACTAAAATGCTAAAACCAACTCTGGTTACAGTAGAGGCGTCTGTTCCACAGAACGACTGTAGTGCTACAAGAGTAATAACTTCCATACATTAATATGGCGTTACGATTCTTATAGCACTACAATCATTCTGTAGAACATGGGCAAGTCCTGTATTACATGAAAGGGTTGTACTGTAGTCCAGGCATAAATCAGGGCGTACACTATAGTTTTACTACAGCAGGAAATGAAGTACTTGACTTACACCAGGACTACCAGGGTTGCGTTCAGCCGACAATACACTACAATACAATACTTATCTCTACATGTAGTAACAGGTTAATTTGAAAATAGCAGGAAATCAGTTTCATGAAATGCAGGCCCTTGATCCACAGAACATTTGAAAGTCATAATGTCATATAAACGTACGGGAGCACTATGATCGTTCAGTGGAACGGGGGCCTGGGTATCATTTCAGGAAGCTCTCACATCGACTACGAGACTATAACCACTAGCGATCTCTTATACATGGCGACCAGCACCTACTACAGCGCTGTGGTCTCATAGTGGATGATAGCTTCAAAAAATGATAGCCAGGACTACTTGCACCATCTCTAACAATTCCTACCATCATGTTTCTACTTACAGTTTTCTTCTCCTCAGTTTCTGTAGATTTTGTCTGTCCTTCAAGCTCATCCTCTGCTTCATTCTTCTCTCCTTCCTCTTCCTCTCCTCCTTCCTTTTCTTCCTCTTTCTCCTCCACTTTCTTTTCCTCTTCCTTTTTGTCCGTGTCTGGAGCCATTTCCTGTGCTGGTTGGTCACTTGGCTTAGCAACGTTCTCTACAGATTTTGTAGATGTAGATAGTCCTGGGGTTGGAGAAGGTGTCCGGGTTGTCTCCCCTTGTTTCTGTGGTGTTGGAGAAGGTGTCTGGGCTGTCTCCCCTTGTTTCTGTGGTGTTGGAGAAGGCGTCAGGGTTGTCTCCCCTTGTTTCTGAATTGCAGAAATTTAACAAATATATTATAAGCATATAACTGAAAATGAAAACCATTTACCATGAAAAAATTGATAATAATTCATAAGAAATTGTTTTGACCTTTTTTTTGGTAGTACATGTCATTTCAGAGAAATTCTCATAATGATACAATATTCTAACTTTAATAATTTCAACAGACCAATCTAAACACAAATGTTGCTACGGACAACACCACCAAAGTCCAAATCTCATTAATCTTTTTGGGTGTGTAAATACTATTAGCTGAAATTCAGAGTTTTTTGCACAGCATTCAGAGTGCAAGTTTTTTTTATTGAAAATTCAGAGTATCTCCACACAAATTGGAGTTGTTGGCATCTCTGTTATTGTTGTTCTTTCGTCTCGTTTTTGTTTAAATTAAATATTACAATATACACATTAATTGTTATATCAATACAAATATTTCGACATCCACACATTTTTATCTACTTTAAAACTCCAAAGCAAGACACAGCATCTCACCTTCGGAGTCTGAAGACCTTCAGGTGTCACTGGTGAGTGTGACGCCTGATCGGGCATCTGTGACACCAGCTTCTCCTTGTCATGGAAGGCCACCACGCTGGCACTCTTGGCCGGCACCTGAGTCTCCGAGGTGACGGCGACAGGGAATAGAATCTCCACGGGTTCCTCCATCAGCTGACTCATGAGGATCTTGGAGGTCTGGATCCAGTCTTGACACTCTGACTGGAACACAGACAGACCCACAGTCTACAGGGAGCCAGACAAGGAAGCATACAGGCAGACAGATGGAGAGCCAGACAAGGAAGTATACAAGCAGACAGGCAGACAGAGAGAGACACACATTCTCCAAGGAGTCAGACAATGAAGTATACAAGCACACAGGCAGACAGAGAGAGACACACATTCTCCAAGGAGTCAGACAATGAAGTATACAAGCACACAGGCAGACAGAGAGAGACACACATTCTCCAAGGAGTCAGACAATGAAGTATACAAGCACACAGGCAGACAGAGAG
>JAUTBT010074876.1:0-13373 GCA_032361225.1 Lepetodrilus schrolli
ACTGCATTGCCACTCTACAGACATCGCATCCTATCAATATCGCGTCGGAAAGGTAACTTTCACGAACATTGATGCTGGGGCCCCCAGGGTGGGATTTGAACCTGGAACCTTTGGCTCCGAAGTCCAACTGTTCTACCTACCAATGATATGCTTACCTTTCTGATTGAAATATCATAATTTTGGAGTCAAAGCATTTCAACATCATCAGTAATGTTTTGTTAGTTACCCAGTCATGTTGGCCTCGAGGGTAACACTTTAGCTGATGCTGCCCATAATAGTCCAGTAACAGCAACGTCAATTCCATATAACGATTCCAAATATATCATCAGTTCATACATTAAATCACTGTCAAAACAAATGGGATACTCAAATCTACAATAAACTGCATAATTTTATTTTAGGAGAGGGAATACTAAATGCTTAAGTATGAAGTCATGGCATTGCAGAATCATCATCAGACTTACCTACAAAGTCAGACTCATAGTCGTCGCAAATGAGTGAAATATTCCCGCAGCGACGTTAAACTCCATAATCACTCTCTCAGACTCGTAGCATTTCAACAGCAACAATAGGCTTAAATATGAAATCATAGCGTATTAACATTCTTCATAGACTTACCTACAAAGTAATGACATCGCAGTGTTGTCGATGAAAGGATAGATGGCCATGACATAGAGGAGGACATTTAATTCGGCCGTGTCTAGGGCTGCTCTATATAATACAGGATGGGTCAGCTGGACAACGGTCAGTGATTGCCGATATTGATCCTCATCGATCCTGCAGCCACTGGGTAATGGCTAACGTAGACATTTAGATTTCTCTCAGGGGGATATCTAATCCATCCTCCCACATCTCCAGATACCTCAGACTTGGTTCTATGATTGCTGTTTCAACCATTATTGTGCACATTCTGTTTTATGGCCATAATATAACAGTGTGATACTCGAGATACAGGCAGCTGTCTGTGGTGGGAGAGAATGCACTGGAATTGAGGTGTTTCCAGTCTCCTTGATTTGTTGGTATACATTATTTTTCTATGTAATATATAATGGCATGATTCTGCCTAATGATCTGATATTACAACTACAATGTTGTAAATTTGTGTTCAGTAAGATCAATGAATAAATTTGATTCATATAATGTCAACATGATCAGATGCACACATATAATGTCAACATGACCAGATGCACACATATAATGTCAACATGATCAGATGCACACATATAATGTCAACATATCAGATGCACACATATAATGTCAACATGACCAGATGCACACATATAATGTCAACATAATCAGATGCACACATATCATGTCAACATGATCAAATGCACACATATAATGTCAACATGATCAGATGCACACATATCATGTCAACATGATCAGATGCACACATATCATGTCAACATGATCAAATGCACACATATGTCAACATGACCAGATGCACACATATAATGTCAACATGATCAGATGCACACATATAATGTCAACATGATCAGATGCACACATATAATGTCAACATGATCAGAGGCACACATATAATGTCAACATGACCAGATGCACAGATATAATGTCAACATGATCAGATGCACACATATAATGTCAACATGACCAGATGCACACATATTATGTCAACATGATCAGATGCACACATATTATGTCAACATGATCAGATGCACACATATAATGTCAACATGATCAGATGCATGGGTTAAGCGAATCCGCGATGTAGTAAAGGGCGTTATATCGAGGATTCACTGTATTTATTAATTTAAGATTAATGAAACAGAATTGTTAATTACAGAAAATACACAATCTAAGCAATGTCATTAGTAAAATATTTATCGTAGACTGGCTTTGCATTGAACAATATGTTGACTAGATAAATAAATAGCATATTGAGTAACTGCTGATAAAATTTATTGTTCATTTTTTTAAGAAACATGAATGCTAGACAATCAGAATCGTATGATATTGCTGTTTCTAAGGCTGGAACAGTATTAATAGACAAGTTACTATAATTGTAATGTATTGACTAATAGTTTTTATTCAATAATGCATTGTTATAATTCTAAGGATATATATATATATATATATTATTATATTGATTTCTGATACAAAGCTGTTATTACTTTTATGTTAATGTGTCATATTTTTATTCTCACATTTCATAATGGTATATTTAAAAAATGTAAGAAATTACCTTGATTGACAATCAGAACTAAACTATGTTTTCCCTGATTGTGATGATTGTCCCATTCAATAAATACAAAATAATTTTGCAGAACTGTATCATGTTTCGTAATATTAATATAACATCAGCTAAACAGGTTTTAAACAAAGATATACAACTCACATATGTAAAATGATCTCAGGTCTTTATCATCATCTCACATTTATTGTCTCCTGTAGAGGTATTATTACATTTGCATGTGGTGTCACTTAATTATATTGAAGGCGGTACTACTAGGCTAAAGACTACCTTCACACAAGTACTGTCACACTATTTTCCAAACTTATTATTTCCCCCTCACAATGTGCCTACATTATCTGCAATGTTGGTTAATTTAAAAATAGGTTGTGATACATGTAAAAGTCAAAACATTTTGAAGTAAAAATTGTTAGTAGTTTTGAATGACAATGTGACATTTTATCTAGGTATGTGTTTGACTTTTTGACTTTTGACTATTCTTATAACTACCCAGATACAAATCACACGATTGCACTCATTGCCATTAGAAATGTCTTCCTTATTGCTAGCGTGTATTTATACTATATAGAAAGACTGCCGAAGGATGAGTTTGTGAGAGAACAAGATATCTCCTGACATTTCCGTGAACGTTGACGATCAATATTTCTGGTGGCTAATTGTAGTTCCTGTAGTAATCTCTGGAAGTTTCAGTATGTCATTAGTGTCACCAGTGTCACTAGTGTGAATTGTCATCAGAGTGTCACCAGTGTGTCACTAATGTGTGCCATTAGAGTGTCACCAGTGTGTCACTAGTGTAAGTTGTCATCAAAGTGTCGCCACTGTGTCACTAATGTGTGCCATCAGAGTGTCACCAGTCTGTCACTAGTGTAAGTTGTCATCAGTGTGCTGTCAGTGTGTGTCACCAGTGTTTGCCATCAGAGTGTTGCCAGTGTGTCACTAGTGTGAATTGTCATCAGAGTATGTCACCAGTGTGTCACTAATGTGTGTCATCAGAGTATGTCACCAGTGTGTCACTAATGTGTGTCATCAGACTGTGTCACCAGTGTGTCACTAATGTGTCATCAGAGTATGTCACCAGTGTGTCACTAATGTGTGTCATCAGAGTATGTCACCAGTGTGTCACTAATGTGTGCCATCAGAGTGTCACCAGTGTGTCACTAATATGTGCCATCAGATTATGTCACCAGTGTCACCAGTGTCACTAGTGTGAATTGTCATCATAGTGTTGCCAGTGTGTCACTAATGCCAGTATATGTTGCCACAGATAGTTGCCAGTATGTGTTGCCATTATTCACTATTAGTTGGTTGCCAATGCGTTGCCAGTATGTGGTGCCAGTATACATGTAGTGAACGTGTTAATTAAGTCAAATGTGTTAATTCATATGTGAGCACTGACTCAGTAGAAGCTGATTGTAATTTTTTCTAGATGAATTGAATGACATTTATAGCCTATGGATATTAGCAATTATTGGATTAAATTTGAGAATAGCACATGCATGTAAAACTCCCGCACAAGAATTCCTCTGAAAATATTAATAAAATGACCTGATATTGATGTTATTATGTTATTTTTCAGACTGTATGTGCCTCCCTAGCCATGAATCTGTGGAAGAAGGAACGGCCACCTGGTAAGGACATCGCGCTGTTGTCAATGTAACGTGTCTCAGATGATAGTTAGAACCTACACAATCGGTACAAGGAACAATGGGTGGGTGGTAGCGCAATGGTAGAACATTGGACTCCGGAGCCAAAAGCCCTGGGTTGAAATCCTGTCCCGGGGGCCTGGCATCAATGTCCCTGAAAGTTGCCTTCCAACATGATATCATCCGTGATCTGTCAGTACCAACCAGTGCTTGCAGGTTTACTGCAACATTCAGCACTACAGATGCTGCAGGTTTCCTCCTGCCCTAAACTGACAAGGCGTGATGAAAGTGAAATTGTTGAAAGTGGGTCTAAACCCAATTAAAAAATGAAATTAACAGTTAAAAATACAACAGCCCATCACCGCCATCATCACCACCACCAGCATAATTTGCATCAACATCAGCATCACTCACTACTACACCACCACCATCATCATCATCATTTTGTCATTGTCATCTCTTCATTGTCCGAGTGCCCTCTGATCTGCTTCCTAGACACAGCAAGAATCTAGGCACCATCAGAAATAAAACCTTTTTTTCAATGTATGCTTTTGGCAGCAGGACATCAGGTTTTAGTGTTGGCTACTTCTGCTGATGAAGTCTCATTACTATTATCACTGAATATTCAGAGTAGACGTTAGAGGAATACCCATTGTTGATGTCCACAGATTTATTTGACTGCCAAGTGCAGAGAGTGCAACAAATTGTCCATTGTGAAAGGCATCAGTTGTGTCCTGGGAAATTCACTGCATGCATGAAATTTATGTTCTTCTGTAGTTGTCCTTCTTCCTACTGTAGAGGGCAGATCATTCTCTTCCTACTGTAGAGGGCAAATCATTCTCTTCCTACTGTAGAGGGCAAATCATTCTCTTCCTACTGTAGAAGGCAAATCATTCTCTTCCTACTGTAGAGGGCAAATTATTCTCTTCCTACTGTAGAGGGCAGATTATTCTATTCCTACTGTAGAGGGCAAATCATTCGTCATTTTGTTTATTACCACAGGGAGGATGGTAACAGATCAAGAAAAATTATTGTCGTGTAAAAAGAGTAATGAAAAATCATGTCCTATTTTGATTACTGCGGCCACAAAAGAGCGACCATCTAGCCGATCTGAAAAAACGAAACCATCATGGCTGGCTTTCTTTGAATAACTATGTGCTTTACTGCGAATCAGAAAAAAGCAGTTCTATTCTCTTTCAAGATACAAGCAGAATTTGACTTGCATGATTCATGTTTCTATAAAAACTTTTACTTCCTTTTTGTTTTTGCAATTCCTGCAGACATTTCAGATTGTAATGGATGGTAAACACAGCAAAGGTCACAGGTGACTCTATCAGGATAAATCATATCTGTTGTCAATAAACAAAGAAAAGAAGATTGTACGAATGTATAATTTATAAGGGGACTCTAGCAATGGAGTGTGTTGGTTCTGTATACTGCCGTCATGTCCCCTGACAGGAACTGTTTGCAGTGATACCAAGGATCCTAAAAAAATAATCATCCACAACATCTCAAGTATTTTATAACTTTAGAAATAATCCTTATCTTGTTGGAAAAAGTAACATAAAAAATTATCAGAAAAGTGCTATAGGTCAATTGGGTATGAAATACATTTTAGCCTAATAAATATGGCAAATCTTTTCAAGGATTTGAATCTGGACATTTTAATAGTGTTCGTGTTGTTGTTCTTTAACTTTCTCTCTGCTACATACAACCAGAGATGCCATATATGAACATTGAATGTTATTATTATAGATTTTTTTGAATTGGGGTTTAGAGTCAAGATTCTTTCACTTATATCACGACTTGCTGTCTGTAGAGTGGCAATGCAGTTATCATCCTTGGTCTTATCATTACCAGCCAGTCCTCACAGGTTTACTGCAACATTCAGTGCTACAGATGTTGTGGGTTTCCTCCTGCCCTAAACTGATAAGTTGTGATATGTGAAAGAATCTTTAAAGTGGCTCTAAACCCCCCAAAAAAATTGGCTTTGACTTTGTGTTATCCAATTCCTGTCGGTCTTTGTTCATGGTCAATCATGGTTTATACAACTTGTTTCTTCACCATTTATTATTATAAATGTTCTAAATACCAATGCACTGTCGACTGAATATAATAAAAATAATTATTTTTATTTTTCCAAAATGGAAAAGATCTAGTCAGTGGAGCCGTAAACCAGAGAATCAAATAACTTTGGCCTTATGTGTGGCTCGAAAATGTCCTACTTTTCACATTCAAGAGACAGGACTGTTAATTGATTGAAGAAACCAGATAGAATAATTACTAGATTTATTATGAACAATAAATTATGACGTCATGATACTCTGCCACATCAAACAAAAACATGCTTGGGGAATGGATGATGTATTTACTTAGAGGTTGTTAAAGAAATACTGGAGAAAAAAACCCTATTATAGTCCCCGAAAGATTTATCTACCGATCTTGTAAAACCCTTTTGGGTATAATTACCACCTGGAAAAAAAGGATGGTTGTTGGGAGAAGTTAGAAAATATGGACAGAAAAATCTATTTTGTTCGTGATTTATTTCTGATAAAATACATCCAGACTGGACAAATTACGTAATGCATAGAAATAACTAAATGCACTTTTAAAGTTGAGAATATATAGCTACAGGTTAAAATGGAATGGAAATATGGGTTGTGTGTGTGTGTGTGCTGAATAATCAATAAGCACATGATCTACAGAACAAATACATCACAAGAGTAGTTGAGGGCATGCATCAATAAGCTTTTTTTTAATATTCTCCCACTTAAATAAAGGTGCTCTAGAAAACAGCACAAGTCTAAGAAATTTCACATGCAAATATATTGAACACTTCAATAATTTCTTTTCTCTATTATTATTATTTATTTATTTTACAAATTTCCGTTATTTTCAATATTGAAATTGAAAATGATGGACGGTTTCATTTTGTCATCATTGTGAAATCCTGATTTTCATCTGTCTGTACTACAATCATAGGCCGTGTGTCCATTATGAATATCTCTCGTCTTCTATAAGCAATCATCAAGTCATTCACTGAATAAAGCCTTACGGTAGTGTTATTATTATGACAAGTTGAATGTGATACAGTTATGACAAATTGAGTGTGATACACTTATGACAAATTGAGTGTGATACAGTTATGACAAATTGAGTGTGATACAGTTATGACAAATTGAGTGTGATACAGTTATGACAAATTGAGTGTGATACAGTCATGACAAACCGAATTTGATATGGTTATGACAAGTATGATTATCATAAGTTGAATGTGATGCATTTATGACAAGTTGAATGGAATTTGGTTATGAACATTTGGATGTGATACAATTATGACAAGTTGAATTTGATTTGGTTATGACATTTGACAAGTGACGGTAATATGCTCACGATAAATCTAGGATATGGTCATTACGACAAATTGAGGTGGATGTGGTTACTATGGATACAACAGTTCCGGGGGCAATACACTTAATTAGTACACGTTGATGTTGCTCTTCACCTGCGTGAAGTCATCGAGAGATATATTCACTGTCCAAGTAGAAATTTACGTTGCTGACATTGCTGGTCTTCTTCAACAAGCAATGAACCACTCAACCACTTAACCACCCTAGGCGGCTCGACATGTGATTTAGTATCTAATCACAAAGCAATCTATGTGTGTTATTGATGGAAGGACTACCTGGTTTGTGGAAGCAACAAGCAGTGGGATAAGGGGCGGCATCATTGCCTGGGTAGGCTCCTTTTCCTGTGTATTGATTTCTTGCTTGTTGTCTAAGCACTCCAGGATGAATAGCAGTCCAGAGACCTTTGGTAATCTTTAAACTTTGATGATGGCACTTTGCATTTGAAGGTGAAGAGGAGGAATACTGTTAATGACAATGACCCTGATAAATATTTTTATTTGAAAAAAGAAATTTCAAGTAAAGATTTCGAAAGTTCAAGTTCGTATTCCATATTTCATGTAGCAAAGATAAGGTGATGAGTGATTTCAAGTGAAATGCAGTTAGAAGACGGTCTTTCATCTGAAACATATGAGAATATGAACATTGAAAAGGAAGACACTTTTCTAATGCTCTGCAACTGAAGGATTACCATTTAAAAAATTCTAAAAGATAAAAAATTTAACACAATAATACGATGAACCCAATAATTTATCAGTTTCAAGTCAGCTATCTTCATGGATTATTATATTTGCTCGACTGCTGTTTGACATTTGTTACATCAGTACGCTTCACTGAAATAAGAATGGCATGAAGGCATGCAGAGTAGCACGTAATTATGCATGGAATATTTAACACTGATTACTACAACCTCATTTGTAAGGGAATTAAATCTGGCAATGTAATGCTTGTCACTTTCCCCACAGATCCTAAGATCAGATCCACGAAGCTTGAAGTCGCTGTACATTAAACTTGCCCACACATTCTTGTATTAATGTGTGTATTAAAAGTATTCAGTAAAAGTTGCTATTCTCTAGTTACGTGTACCCTGGCTGTATTGAGCTGGGATTGGCTCCAGCAATCCAAGAGGCAAATGTTACTGACCTTCATTTGTCAGAAGGCTTATCCTGATCTCCATCAAATACTGGTGCTAACCCAATTGACTGTGGGCATTGATCCTACCCTTTGCCCAATGCTGAATCCCACTCAGAACAGGAAGATTCCAAATAGAGTGCCACTCCTGGCACTCTGGGCACTATGGGCAGATGCAGATACGAAGCAATGTTTAACTTTGAGTAGGATGCTGAGAACCATGTCATGTATTGGGGAACCCTGATGGTGGCGACTGTTGTAAATGTTTTGACTTTGATTTGCCGTGTTTATGAAGGTGTTGCATTTCATTCTAATATTATTAATAACAACAACAACAGCAACACATTGTTTCATTTAATCAACTCTAGCATCCTCATGTTATGAGAGGGTTTGTAAGGTTAATGTCCACATTTTTTAAGCCGTCTTCTTGCAATTTTATGAGTTAACTCCTTCCCTGATGGTATGAGATTGTTTATGAGTACATGTATAACTCTGTTGTCTTTAGTTTTATGAAGCCTTTTAATGTTTAGTGACTTTCTGGTATGATCTTCTCAGGTTGTTCACGTTATGGTAGACATACAAATAGGGACGGGGCGGGTGGTAGCGCAGTGGTAGAACCGTTGGACTTCGGAGCCAAGGTTCCAGGTTCAAATCCCCCCCCCCGGGGGCCCGACATCAATGTTCGCGAAAGTTACCTTTCTGACGCGATATTGATAGGATGCGCTGTTTGTAGAGTGGTAATGCAGTTATCATCCTTGATCTTGTCAGTACCAGCCGGTGCTCGCAGGTTTACTGTAACATTCAGCACTACGGATGTTGTGAGTTTCCTCCTGCCCTAAACTGACAAGTCGTGATATAAGTGAAAGAATCTTGAAAGCAGCTCTAAACCCCAATTAAAAAAAAGTTGTATACCAGTACATACACATAAACAAAATAATATATTGAAACTATATGAATTATTAATTACAAATTGAGAAGCATTCATTTACGTAAAATAAAACTGCCTGTGAAATTAAATAGTGTTTGGAGATACGGTACTGTGAACATCTGTGAAATTAAATAGGATTTGTGGATACAGCACTATTGTTAAAGTTTACCGAGTTCAACCAATACATAGATTTAGTCCTAATCAATGATCAAACATACAGTATGAAGTCCTCTGCCACATAGTGGGAATGTTACAACAACGTACAACACAACAATGTATTGAAAAACGTCAAATAAAAACTACATCATTTTCAAAACTACTATTTCACATATATATACTCCATCATTGGTTGATGCCTGTTTTGTTATGTATAATAAATTTGCATGCGCGTTAGCAGCTATTAAACATCGCTGATTATTGCATTTTGAGTGAGCCAAGCAATGGCAGTCATGAGGATAGAATGTTTTCAAACTGGAAACTCGGATTGATCCTGTCGTCTTAGCTGTAACATGTGTGCGACAAAAATATAAGCAATAAAATCACGTTTAACATACAGCTATAGTCCTTGACATCAGCTATAGCCCTTGACATCATCGTCACAAATTGGTGAATGATTCCCGCAGCGATGTTAAACTCCATAATCACTCACTCACTCCTCGATATCTGTGGAAGTCTACCGAGGAAAATAAAGTTTTGAAAACTGTAGATTTTCTAGTAATTTAACGAATAAAATATGTACAATGTCATTAGCATATATCAACATACATTTTCCTGTAGGTATACACCAGGTAGTATGTATTTCATCCAGCCTTGTGAGGGTATAAGCAAAATATTCACCAGCACGAGTCGCACATTTTAAATATAAATATAATGACCCTAAAATACAACATCGTCAACCAATTTTGAAATTTGACAATATTATAGGTCTACCATTGATAGCAATATTGTTGGTATAATGAGACATCCAAATATTGGGGGTATAATGAGACATTTTGTTAACTAGTCAAAGTGAGTAATTAACATTGATTGAAACCTAACTACTGGACTGATTGGCTTCTAAAGAAAAGCAAGAAACCTATTTGGAGCTAATGACCTGAACATAAATTGGTTATCAACGTAAATATAATGTATACTTTACTCTTTATCATATTGATGTAATTATTTCATTGAATGATTAATTCACTATTGAAAATTAACAATTTATGTGACATTTTCCATGTACCGCTAATTAAAAAGAGTCTACCAATTATTTTCCAAAATTAAAACTTGAATAATATTTAAATGTTTACTTTCTTTCCACATTTTCTTTAATCATTTCAGAATATCCACTAGTCTGGTCAAGTTGATGTATTACACCTTGTAAAGTATAACAGGCATTCTTTTATCATTCTTTAAAAAGGGATGGTTGTATATTTTGTATTAAATGTTCACCTGGTGTCCAATGAAAATTTGCAATTATAATTACGAAAAAAAATCTAACTTTGCCAAATATTAACAGATGTTCAAAAGATTTTATTTTATTTATTATACTTGGAATGACATGATGCTACTGGAATAATATAATTCAAGCATTAAATTTAATATTATAATTTTGAGTGGACTCCCTACATACAGCCAACATCCATGATCAAACAATGCTATATAGTAATAGTATGTGCTGGAAGTGCGGGGAGAAAATATATAACTTCAACAAGGAAATTAAGAAATGAATAACAAGACCCTAAAATACAACATCGTCAACCCATTTTGCAATTTGACAATATTATAGGTCTACCATTGATAGCAATATTGGTGGTATAATGAGGCATCCAAATATCGGTGGTATAATGATACATTTTGTTAACTAGTCAAAGTAAGTAATTAACATTGATTGAAACCTAACTGATGTACTGATTGGCTTCTACAGAAAAGCAAGAATCCTATTTGCAGCTAATGACCTGAACATAAATTGGTCATCAACATGAATGGATGGTTCATTTGGGTATCTGTGTTATGTAAAACATGGTCTCAGACTTGGTATATTATTGAGCAGGAAATCTCTCATTTGTATCTCTTTCCTTGGCTGGTAATCACACGGACCTGTTAGCCTCAGACATTCCTTATGTACGGTAAACAACTAAATAGAAAAGCTGTCTTATTTTAACAGTTATTCATATATCTCCTGGGTATCTCACTAGGCTCTTGATCACAGAATGAATAACAGGATTAATTACGACCAGTAAATGACAGCGAATAACATTGTAAGTTTTAACAAGAACCAACACAGTATAGCTGTGGAAGGTGGCTTAACCCTCTCCCTGCTGTATTAGGCACAGGCACTGCTCTTTAGGGCATCTCTGGTTGCCTCCAGCAGGGAGAGGGTTAATTAATTGTAGTGCAATCTCATTTGGAAGAAAAACGAACAATCCATATTGAAATCAACCCAAGGATTACAAATTATCTTCATTGACATTTGTAATAATCTAAAACTGAGATGTGAGATATGCAAAGCATACATTCTCTAATTCCTGGGACAGATTGTTCCTCGGTTGAGTCTGATGTATATCATGAAACAAGGCATGTTTTTCCTTACACGCTTAGCCGATAACAATGTCTTGAAATAACTCGGGAATGTTTGCCTGAGCGAGTGCGTCAATCTCCACCGAGTAATAGAAGCAGAAGCATTGATCTGGAGACGAAACGTGGAGAATACGGTACTGTGTTCTAAAATCAGGAGGCGATGTATTCCCAGAGCAAAGAACTGACAACTAAGTACAGATAGGAAATCCTAGATGTATTAACAGTCCAAAATCATTGCAAATATTTAATGAAAAGAAAACCCATATTCACTGAGAGTTCAAATATGGATTACTAGTATTCATATTTGACATATAACAGATTTGTAAAGGAAATACAATAGATAAATGCAAAAGGGCAAGAGGTCAAACTGGTAGGTACATCTGTACCTTCTTAAACTGCATCAGTTCAAAACAACATCTTTCTCAACAAATAAAATATTATATTTAGCAACGGTTTTCATCTCTATCTCTATCTATTTGGTGAATTTTCTTTCATATTCCATGGAACAAAATACCATCAGTAAGATCATTTTATGCTTTGAAGTCAATAAGCTGTTTCAATAGAGAAGTCTGTATTTAATCACTTCCATTTGAACAATGTCTGACTCTTCCAAATAGGAAATGTTGCATTCTAGGAACTTGAAAGTGAAGTAAACAAGAATATTTATTAGTGAATTCATTGAGGCTAACACAAGTATTTACAATTCAATTATTATATTATTATTATATTATTATTATATTATTATTATATTAACACAACTTGTTTTATATAAATATTTTATAATAGTAATAGTCTGATCATCCTTAGAATCAACATTAAACTATTGGAAAACTTGTATGTAAACGTTGGGCTCTAGACTTCAATATGATATCTGGATTAGTGTAATCATTCCAAATTTAAAATCTTAGAAATTTATTGAGAGAAAAAAAGTATCTTTCTGAAACAGACAACAATAAATATGTACATTGATGGTTGTTTAAAACTAGGAAGAACATAGCAATATAAAAATATATCAGACTATGTATGGCGATAACAAAATATCAGTACATGTACATATAGAATATATAATGTAAGTACATATTATTGAATTCTACACATATATAGCCGACAGGTAATATATTTCAAATGATATTAATTTCATGTATTAAACACCTGCTGGTTCCATTAACATAACAATGGTAAATTATTCCATCTCAATACCAGCCATCTAAATTACTTTTAGCTGATAATGATACTAATTATACAGTGTTTTCAGTTACTGATATGCCCTACTTTGATGTAGAATGAATACAGATATTCAAAATAATCTAAGATGAGGGTGTGAGGGAGTGAGTGGGTGCAATGTGGGGAAGTGTGGGTGCAATGTGGGGAAGAGTGTGGATGCAATGTGGGGAAGAGTGTGGGTACAATGTGGGGAGAGTGTGGGTACAATGTGGGGAGAGTGTGGGTGCAATGTGGGGAAGTGTGGGTGCAATGTGGGGAAGAGCTTGGAT
>JAUTBT010074887.1:0-13373 GCA_032361225.1 Lepetodrilus schrolli
GGATGTTGCGGGTTTCCTCCTGCCCTAAACTGACAAGTCGTGATATAAGTGAAAGAATCTTGAAAGCGACTGAAAACTCCAAACAAAACAAAAACAAAAACCACATCTAGAGATGTTTGAGAGCTATAAATAGAACAATGATAACATCTATTTCATTGGCTAGATTTGTACACCAAATACATCGGGGAAATGATTTTATTGGTTTTGTTTGCTGTTTGCGCAAGTTTGACTCTCGATGTGTGCTAGGAATACCCCATGAAGTGAATGCTGAACTGAATTAAGTACAGTTGGGGGCCGAGGATGAGGCCAAAGTATACCCCCGAAAACATGTACCGTTCAATCTAGCGAACTACACTTATAACGCTATTTTAGTGATATTGTAGATTCCATTGTTGCTTGTAATGATCAGGACTACTTTGAAAATAAATTATTACATTATTTGTCAATTAAGAAATGACCGTCATTCTATGGTTGTTCACCGAAGTATGAACGATTTGAAAGTGCTGGTTAAACTCGTGTGAACGTCGGGATCCTGGGAGTTGATCATGAGGATAATTGGGTTTCTGCGGATCCCATGTTCCAACACACCTCTATAGTCTAGATTTCACCTAGACAGGTGGTAGTATTGGCCCGATACTATTAATCGGCTGGTTGACGGAATGCACTGGATTGAGTGTAATAACTATATTCATATAGCAACAAAGGCTTTGACATGAACTGTTCACCCCAAAATATATATTCTTACCTTGTTTAATGCAACGCGCTTGCTCATTGGTCAATCTAGTTCTCTTATCCTCCGAGTTCTTGGAGCTCCAGGCACATTGTCTACTTACTATGGCATTGCGCTTATGGGCCTTTTACAGCTACTTAAGATAGTTTTACTAGAGTGTATACTTTCTGTAGCCCTAATAACTGGCTGGTGGTAATCCGCAGCCTGCAGTTGCCCTTGTTGGTACTCCGTGGCGGGTAGGGAACAGGAATGTTGAAACTAAATAAACTAACATTGCAACAAACAATACACAAAAAGGAAATCTATCCTCTTCATAATCTTCTTCAGACTCTACTGAATTAATCTCTTCTCAGTTCACTTGCACTTCAAAATTATGGCGTCACTTCATCTCTATTACAGCAACCTAATCAGTTCCTTTACCAGAAAATCCTTTCCTCATTGCTAAGACTCTTCAGGCCATGTCTCGCACCGTGAAGGTCAAGCGCCTTCGTGATGGCTCGCTCCTCGTGGAGTGCGACAAGCATCATCAGGCAAAGAACTTTTTCGGTATCAAACACAATGATACCATTCCAGTTCTGTCGGCTCCTCACAGGTCGTTAAACACCTGTCGGGGAATCATACGTGCCAGGGAACGTTGCTTGCGGTCCCTGTCAGAGCATGAGATTGCGGCAGAACTTAAATCGCAATCTGTTTCTTCCGTTAAACGTTTTTCCATCAATATGGATGGAAAACAATTAAAACAAATACGTATATTCTTTCTTTTTCCACCGCCATTCTGCCTTCAGAATGAAGACTATGCCTTAAGGCAGAAAGGAAGGCAGGGTTTGTCAGCATCAGGATAGACGTACACGTACCAAACCCTCTCCGCTGTTTCACCTGTCAGCAATTTGGACACGGCTCCAGAAACTGCAAAGACCATGCAGTCTGTCGCCGTTGCCGCTCTGAAGAGCATGACGGTGAAAACTGCCACAGTTCTCCTTATTGTGTTAAACCATAACAACTTGGGTTAATACAGAGATCCCCATGTGCACGCCGATTCGTAGTGTCACTGTGGCGTGTCGGCATGTCGGCATAAACTCAAACGCAACTAAATACACAACCAAAATAAAAACCATCGTCTCCGAAAACACGTTCTGGCTACCAGTGTGGCTGCCATTCATTCTGCTCGGGCTTTGAAATCTTCATCTCAATCTTCTTCATCAAGTAAATCTTCTTCGTCTTCACAATTCTCTTCATCTTTGCTGCGATTAAAGGGTAAAACCCAAAAAGCCTGCGAAAGTACAATCCGGTCGTCCTCAGCTTGAAAGCGGCTCTAAACCCATCACCATTGAATCATACAATCCGTCTTCACATCTCGATGAGATGGATCTTGATGTAACACCTCAATCTAGTAGGCCTGTTAGCGTGTCCCCTAGGCGGCGCTGCCGCACCAGGTTTCCAGGGGCGGTTAGTAGCACAGTGGTAGAGCGTTGGACTTCGGAGCCAAAGGTTCCAGGTTCAAATCCTGTCCGGGGGCCCGGCATCAAAGTTATCTTTCTGACGCGATATTGATAGGATGTGCTTTCTGTAGAGTGGCAATGCAGTTATCATCCTTGGTCTTGTCAGTACCAACCGGTACTTGCAGGTTTACTGCAACATTCAGCGCTACGGATGTTGCGGGTTTCCTCCTACCCTAAACTGACAAGCCGTGATATAATATAAGTGAAAGAAACTTGAAACGGCTCTAAACCCCAATTTAAAAAATAATAATAATAATAAAAATACAAACAGGTCTCCAGTCAATCATAATATTTTATCCGCATTTTATTGGTCTCTTTTGTATTTACAACATACTCTTAATGGCTAGCACACTGGTGCAGTGGAATTGCCGAGGTTTTTGGGCTACTTTTAATAAGGTATAGCTATTGACTCAAAATATAATCCACAAGCAATTCTCTTTCATTTCCGCCTTGGCAATTGGTTAGCCAAACTTAACCAAACTTCCCAAATTCCCCACCAATCCACTAGTTTTTCCAAAGCCTTTTTTTCTTCCTACAGTCAATTAAAAACTGTCAATTAAAAAACCCTCTTATACTTGACATTCTTGAATTGCATGACTCGCTCACCGCATCAGATAGTCTTTTGTTGCTTGCCGAGTCATGTTGGCATCAAGGGAAATACTTTGGCAGATGTTTGTTTCACCAATGTCAATTCCATATAGCGATACTGACATGCTGTTGGCTCTTTCAACCCTTGATTGGTTTAACCCATTTGTCTGGCGTTTATTGTCGTCAGGACGAGACAGTCCGTATTGGTCATACATTTTATACACATTCATACGTTGTAAAAGGCGAGGATAGGCTTCTGTGTGTTGGTTGTGACGAGGACATAACGGTCAAGCATATTTTTCTTGATTGTGTGGAATTTTCAGATCAGTGACCGAGGTTTTATTCATCGCCAAACCTAAAGCATTTATTTGCTCAGGTCCCTGGTCATAAAATGTTATCATTTTTTAAGGCAATTAGTCTTTATGGAAGGTTTTTAATTACTAATCATCTGCATCAAGCTATTAAATTATATGCATAATTTAACTATTCATCTAGCTATTATATCATGTGGATAATTTTTACTACATTTGTGTGCTTGTTTTTCATGCTTCTTCATTTTAAAAACACATATAGTAAACTAATTAAATGTAAAATCGTCGCAAATGGGTAAATGATTCCCGCAGCGACGTTAAACTCCAGAATCACTCACTCACAAAGTGTTCAACAACATGTGTCCTCTGTATCGTACTGTTCGTATTCCTGATAATATACATACTAGAACTAATTATAATCTAAGAACAAACTGTGACACTTATTGACTGTGCTCCCAATTGTTGTACACGTGGAAATAGATTGTTAAATATTACACATACTCGCTTAAGATATAGACGTAGTAGCCTAAACGCAGATCTTTTTCTAGTAAATTTATCAGAATCTATGGAATGTCAGCGTGGTTATGCCTATGAAAATATTGATCACTTCTTATGGCATGTACAGACACGTTGTGTGATTGTATTCATCTTTGATGGGGGGAAACCTGATTTAAATACTATTATATTTGGTAGCGATATTTTACAATTTAAACGAAATGAAGCTATATTTATTTCTGTTCAAAATATATATTTAAAAAGAACTGAACGATTTGTAAAGTAGTAGCGTGACCATGGTTTGTTGTTGTACATACATGTATTAATTATCGTTATTTGTTGCTGTAAATAACGACCCATATATACTAATGCATTGTTTTAGTAGCCAATGTATTGTACCTTATTTACTTCTTGTCTGTATATATTTCACTATATTTTTGCACCAACTATATTATTATAAATGGTAGATAAGGAGAGGATTTAAGTGTAGATAAGGAGAGGACTTAAGTGTAGATAAGGAGAGGATTTAAGTGTAGATAAGGAGAGGATTTAAGTGTAGATAAGGAGAGGACTTAAGTGTTTCGCGTTTTTCTGATTCTGTTGAATTTGTGTCAATAAAATATGTTTAAATCAATCACTCATACGAATGGCATTCGGGAATATCCCGATATGAACCTGGGTATCGTTTCCACTATGAAACCATATCATGGATCACTCTCGTAGGTGCCCGATCGCCACGTATAACAGATCGTTGAGATGGTGCTTATAGTCTCGTAGAAGTTTGGTAATAGATCATTCTCGCATGCAGCACCTCTTCTTTTGGAACACTGTGCCATCCGCTGTTAAGAACTTTGCTATCTTCAAATCAAAACTAAAAACTCATATATAAAATACCTGCTACAATGCTTAATCTACTGTTTTCATACATTTTTACATCTATTAATAATTTTGTATATATTTATTCCAACATTGTAGCGTCATGAGCAAGCAGTATGCATGGATTTGGCACATTATTAATACTCATTATTATTACTATTATTATTATTATTATGAGAGCTTCGTGAAACAATACCCGGGTGATGTCATGACGTGCTCAGATCTACTAAGATACCATAGCTCTCATGCAGCGCTCTCTTACACGTAAGATATCGTTACGAGAGCGCTATGGTATCGTAGTAGAAAAGGGAGCCTAGTGAAATGATGCTCTGGTACCAAATATACGACGAATGCTATTTTTATTGATTGTATTCCCACACAGGATACACTCCACCAAAGGCCTCCGTTCCATCGCCTCAGGCAAAGAATGAGGAACTCGGCACTCGGGATCTTCCAGTGATCGCGATTGCTGTCCCAGTCGTCATCACTCTGGTCATCGCCGTCGTCATCGTAGGAATAGTAGTTTACCGGCGCAAACAGAAACGATCCGTGGACATTTCATTACATAAGATTATTCCAAATGCTTTGTAACACATTACGGTAGTCTTGGTTTGACCGTGAATGGTTTGATCGTGGATCGTGATCTAGTGATTGGCAAAGAATTACCGGTTGTGAATCTGTAGAACTCTGGTTGCATTGAGATCAATCATATTTACCTAATTGATGGTCTGATATGTGGTCATCTTGAATCACAAATCTTATAAGTACTACATGGTGGACTTTTGACATCATTGACAATTAGCACCTGGAACTCATTGTGTACAACCCTACGTGGACATACTTGTACATGTTCGTATGCAAAAGGTATTGTGACATGCTTTTGTGTGTGTATGTGTGTGTGTGTGTATCATAATATAATTTCAAATCTTAATAACAAAACAGATTGTGCATCAAATTGTAGATCAAATTGCTTGGGTTCATTATGTTGTATCAACGGAAAATAATAAAACGTTTCGTCCAAATAAACATAAATATTGTTTATTAATCAACCTTCGGTAGCGCGCTCTCTCTCTCTCTCTCTCTCTCTCCCCACCCTCCCACCCATAACTGAGAAAAGTATTATCGTGATGTCTCCCTTTCAACGATGGTGTTCAATATACACACAAACCCACACTGTACATGCATACCTTTCGGAAGCTTCCTCCCAACATACCTCTATGTATATTATGTATATCAACATACCTCTATGTATTATGTATATCAACATACCTCTATGTATATCAACATACCTCTATGTATATCAACATACCTCTATGTATATCAACATACCTCTATGTATATCAACTATGTTTATCAACATACATCGACTCCAACATCCACCAGGTCAACCTGAAATCTACTTTCATCGGAGAAAACAGCGTATTGTATGTTGATAATTTTGTTGTTAATAAGTTTTATTCTTCAGAATAGAAAGAGAAAATAGATGTCCAAATCCTAAATTTGCTCAAGTGTTGCATAATTTTTAATGTAATAACGACACGTACTACAAAACAATAAGATGCATATCAGTTATTAAGAGACGCGTACATCCACACACGCGCGCATACACACACACGCACACACACACACACACACACACATACATTGTGCATTGTGTATATCGTGTATCTAATTATGTCTAATTGACAAAATTAATTCATTTACGGTGCATTATTATTATTATTATTATTATTATTATTAAAGGTTATTATAAGGTTAAATAATAAATAATAATGCGCCATAAATGAATTAGTTTTGCCAATTAGGAAAAACTGGACACACTATAAGCTTGTAATCATATACACATGAGCAAAGATAATATGTACTTTTGAAACTGGTACATGCGTACACTTACAATATATACTGGTGAAATTGATACCTTTTGGTGTGAGGTATACCCATTGCTGTGATGTAACAGAGTTCACTGTACAAGTGTAAGTATCTCAGGTGTATATGTTAATGTATGATACAAGTATGCACTCGCACGCCAACACGAGACGTTCTCTAGTAGTCGTCCGTTCAAATACACTACGTACTTTGACTTTTAAATTACTGGCTGTAGATGGGGTATCGATGTTACCAGTAGGATGGTACGGACCGGGGTGAATTTTTAATTAGGGGGCGTAAACTGCGCGTGAGCAAAGTGTCTATACGAACAAAATGTAACACCAGATACCTCATACCTGTCACTTGGTATAATACATAGACCACATCACTGTGACTTAGTATGATACAGAGACAGACAATCTGAAGACGTTGAAGACTCCAAGATGGACATCAGAAATGGACTACTTGTCATTTACTTGGTGATAGTGGCCAGTGACCAGACAAACAGCCGTGAGTTCTCTACTTGTAGTGTGTAATGCTCGTGCCAAATTATTGCGGATGTATTAGTTAATATTTCCAAGATCAGCGATATATTGGCATTTTATTCTTTCATGCTGGATGAATATGTTGCAATGAGATGGGCTATAGTTATGTTACAATGAGATGGGCTATAGTAATGTTACAATGAGATGGGCTATAGAGTCCACTGCCATAGCGAGCACGTTACACAACGATTTTCTTCAACACAACATCGTAATAAAAGGCATGTCAAATAAGAACTATTATCATTTTCAAAACTACTTTTCCGCAAAAATATTATATAAATACTCCATCATTCGTTGATGCCTGTTTTGCTATTTACTATGAATTTGCGTGCGCGTTAGTAGCTCTTAAACATCGCCGATCATTGTATTTTGAGCGAGCCGAGCAATGCCGGTCACGAGGATAGGATGGTTTCAAACCGGAAACTCGGGTTGATCCTGTCATCTTATGCTGTAGCATGTGGCGATCAAAATATAGCCAATGAAATGACGTTTGACATATAACTATATTCTTTGACATCTGTGGAAGTCTACCCCGAAAATAACGTGATAAAATTTCGAAAGCTGTAGCTTTTCTATTAATTTTACGAATAAAATACGAACATTGTCATTATCATACAAAAATGCGTTTGGTTTATATTTTCCTGTAGGTATACACCAGCTAGTTCTTTGAATTCAATCCGTAGTTTAGTTCTAGTCATGAACACACATCCAACACACCCAGGCATCCGATGACTATCACGTGACAGATGTAGTTCTAATAATGGCAGCGACCGCGAGATTGTCGAGAGGACTGTAAATCAGTCTCGTTGGTTAGCCGAGTGGAGGCGAAACGGAGACGCCGTGTAAGGGTATTTGCTAAATAGTCAACAACATGAGTCGTTACACGTTTTAGACATACATATAATGTATACTTGACTTTTTATCTTATAGATTTAATTGTTGAATCTGAAATATAAATAATTCAATTCACTATTGAAAATTAACAATTTGTGAAATTTTCCATGAACCGCTGGATAAAACATAAAAACATCACAATAATTTGGTTGGAAATTGAGATTAATTTATAAAGTTGTCAAATGAGATTCATCATCTACGAAGGCATTAAGCTAATGTCAACATGTATTCGTCCTGCATCACAACTGGGATTTGGGGGTTAAACGTGTTTTAGGGACTATACAATGTCTTTTTGCTGCTTCTGGTTCATTGGACCTTTCTGAAATTTTTTCACCCGGCTGTCACCCTTGAGCATTTTTTTTAAAGCTGTAATTCAAAATGGCCGCTATTGAAATAGTGATTTGCATGTATTTTTACATACTTTAGGGTTTATAGAATGTATTATTGATAGTTATTGTTGACTGGGCAGAAGCAAGACAAATACGTTCATGCCATTAGTTACAACTTTTATGATGTCGACTCCTACTGATGCCAGATGAAGCACTTGTTGTATCATGTGTATAGCATAGTGTGGCACGAGATCGTGTCACTGAATGACTTGTTCTTCACATGTACCTGGAATTGTGGCCTGTAGAGGTTCTGAAGAATTCTTACCCATCATAGAATTTGTAAGGGATATTTGATAGCCATTTGACTTGAGAGGATCGGTGGATGTGCCCAACTTTCCACACATAGTTTGTGTATTGTATCAGCGAAGTCTTCCTGTTTCCCGAATGACATCTTTCTTTAGGGACGTTGACTACTGTGATCTGAAAATCATCTTCTCTAATGGCGGCTATACATTCTTCATCAACTGATTATATCTATGGAGACCAATTGCCCAGCGTTTCATTGCTATTGGCATCAGAGTGATTCTGAATATCGTCTAGTCAATAACTATATTTCACAAATGTTGATTCAATATAAATATATTCCATTCCAGATTGCATTCTGGATACCTGTTTGATGCCTCATTACAAGGCTATCTATCAAGAATTCCTCCTTCATTCGCTCAGATATAAATATTACTGTACTAGCATTAATATTCAATATGTCAAGTAGCTCCTTGATATGTATGTGACACATTTTAACGAATGTGAAACAATCAATAAGTTGTTATTGGAGTGTATATGTATCCAGGAAGCAAACTTATACTGTAAGGTTATCATTAAATAGGTTTCTCATGCCAATGTTGATGTGATTTCAACAACTGCCACAATAATGTGTCCTCAATGTTGAGTCTATGTCAAATACTAGTAACCATCGCACATTAATGTGCATATATGTCCATATATTTATATCCATATATTTGTCCATATATTTGCATTAATTAGTAATACTGTATATGAACAAATCATGAAATATTTCAGTGGTTGCGATTTTGAATTATGGCTTTAAATCAAATTGTTCAATTGTGACTGTTCTTGTCACCCACCTCAAAAATGTTCAAGAGGGTTCAATCAACCCGAAACAAAAATTAAACATTGTATATACCCTAAAACATACGCAATATTTCGGCAGCGGCCATTTTGAATTATGGCTTTAATGTTTTTCTCGACATTAACTATCAATAATACATTATATAGACCCTAAACGTCTGTAAAACACATTAAAATCAATATTGCGACAGCAACAATTTACGGTTTAAAAAGAAATTGCTCAAGGTTATAATATTCGTTATAATACATTATAACTGCCAATGTAATCTATAAAGGTTAAATATTCATCCCATTTAATAAGCATGGCATGCGATGAGTAGCGAGATATGTGGAAGAACAAGACGTTTCGCTAATCGTTCACATACAGTATGGTGAAGATATATGCATATATGCATTCTAGGGTTTAATCTCTCGCTGTATTACATACTCTTCTTCTTAAGCCTCTACTATCATTACCTGTAAGTGAGGCCGTCTCTAAAGTTACCAAGTACTTTTATGTATATCTACACCATTAGTAATTAGTCGTGTAAACGGTCACCATTTGGACTTTATCTATACAACTTTCGGCATTATGTAAATCTCGATTGTTTTCGCGTACATAATTGTTGATGTCCAAGAGAAACTTGGGCTTGTAAAAACCCGTACACCCCGGAAATCACGCTGGCAACTAATATTGTCTTTTACGCGTATCGTAGTATTATCCAGGCAGTTCTTTAAATTACCATAACCACACACATGTAGATAATATGGCAATAGTTACACGTACGAACTAATATGCCAGATTGGAATTCTACGGCGCGCAATGAACCATGGGATAGCATCGGGATAAACAAACCACACACTCCGTACACACCCAACTCCGCACATTGCATAACAATGATAAAGCACACGAACCGAATACTCATATAGCATGGCAAGAACGATTGTGCCGTCATTTAGATTAATTAATTTAAAATATATAGAAAGGCGATAAAAATACTGACGTCCAAAAGAAATGATACCAAGTTAAAATGATTCCAATTGGTTTATAATGTGTATAATGAAAATGAAATGGTAGTAAAGTACATCGCCCAAACATAACGTAATGTTACTGATGACTGAAAACAGGTAAGAGTGCAAATATTTTGTGAAAACGAATTCTACACCCTATAAAGAAATACACGCACTAAACTGCTATGAAAACATGCTTAAGCCTAACGCCAGTAATGCAGTAACCGAAAGCACACCGATGAATGACACATTTAACAGAAGCATACACAGAGAGAGGGTAATTGGAATGGCACTAATGGGGGCCACGTATGACCACATTGCTAGATCGTTCGGTTGTGGCCGTATCACCATAACGAGGTTAATGTGGCTTTACCAGCAGACGTGACAGACAATTGACAGGCCTAGGAGCGGAAGACCACGTGTGACCACGTCCATTGAAGATCGGCACTTGCGAGTTCTTCATCTTCGCAACCGCTTCTTCCACGCAACTGCAACGGCATCGACGGCGTTCGGACATCGTGTCAGTAGACAGACAGCGTCCAGACGATTAAGGGAACATGGAATCCAAGCACGACGACACTACCGTGTAGTGATGTTAACGCGTCAACACCGGCGTGGTAGATTGAGTTGGGCCAGGATAATCCGGCAGAAGAAGGAGTGAACCCGGTTTTGGAATCTAAATTGTTTTTTTATTGCTCATTTTGGTAGGCCTTCTAGATCACAAAATTGGATGATGCCACTCGGGCATCCTTGGGCAACCTTTGTTTAAACACTTTTGAAGTTTGGGTATGTGATGCTAAATACACTTATATACCCAAACTTCAAAAGTGAATAAAAAAAAAGGTTGCCCAAGGATGCCAGAGTGGCATCATCCAGGTTTGTGATCAAGAAGGTCCCCTCTACCAAAATCAGCAATAAAAACAACCTTTAGACTCCAAAACCAGGGTCACCCCCAAAACAGGGTATTTCTGCCGGACTATGACGCAAGTGCCTGGCTGGGGACGAGAGGTATTCTCTGATGCGAGCAGGTTTTGCCTGTTTAGGTGAAAGATTAGCGCCGAAGTACAAGTGTAGGGAGGAGGTGGTGTCATGATCTGGGGAGGAATCTGTGGTGACTAGAAAACAAGGCTTATCATCATTCAAGGCAACTTTAATGCACAGAGGTACAGAGTTGCAGTATGAGTGACTTTGTATAGACTTAAAGGGACTAGTCCATGGGCTTGCATAAGAACGAAAATAGATCACGTTTTAACAAATGGTATTAAATTAGTTAATAAATTTGTTCATAATAATATTGGAAGTCGTATTATACATCATAGGTCCTACTTGTTGTACAGTTTTTCGTTTAAATAATATAACTAATTAAATGGATGTATTTATTATACTCATTTATTAGCTTCTAGGAAACACCGTAATTTAGACAAATATAAATATAATTATTATAAACCTACGAAATATGTTTTACTATAAAAGATCCAGGATACAGTAACTTTTTTGTTTTTCTCTCTCTACTCGATTTCACCCAATATCAGTGACAATGTATCCGAGGATGATTTTTGTCTCCCACGGAATAATATTAGTTCAATCCGATCTTTGTTTGACTCGCTCGCTCGCTACTCGTAACAACGCAACATAGGCCGTACCTTCAAACTACCGCTCTTTTTCGACAGAAGCAGCAGCATACAAGGGCTACCGTCATAATTTCGTTTACCGGGGTCATGCATATCGCTTATCATTATAAAATATGTCAAATAGGATACATGACATATCCAAAATGGTCTAATTCAGCGATTAATTTTGACAGAATCCATGTCAGACCATGCCCGTATCCATGGCTGCAAAGTTTGTTTATCCCGAAACGGAAGACGATTGCTTTGAGGTTGCAAATGCGCACTCGCAATTCCAATATTCGCTATACTAGTACATTGAATTATTGAGCTCTAAATCTCAAATAGATAATCTCACAGGATAATGTGTCTGAAATGTGGATTGAATTTACTCTGGTTTATACTAAATATCCAGAATGGAACTAATAGTAATACGTCCGTCTCTCCTACCCAGTCATCATGGTCCGACTGGTCAACGGTCCTGACAGCGTGTCCGGCAGGGTAGAGGTGAGAAGGAATAGTAGCCAGCCCTGGGGGACGGTCTGCGGGGACCTGTGGGACAACAAGGACGCCACCGTCATCTGCCGTCAGCTGGGACACACCTGGGGCACAGTGAGTATCAGGTGGCCGAAAACCGAACATCTTATTGTCATCTCTCCTCCAGTGTGTTCCTTGTCGCAGCGGCTTCTGGTTCTTGTGCTACTACACAAATACATCCTGTTCTTCTTATAGGCTTACAGATATGCTCGTTTTGGCCGTGGATCTGGGCCCATCTACATGGACAACGTGCAGTGCCGGGGGAATGAAACGACTATATCTGCGTGTCGATACAATGGTTGGACTATCCACAACTGTCGGCACTACAGAGATGCTGGAGTGGGTTGTTCAAATTCTACGTGTGAGTATTAAAAAATGTTATATTGCGTGCTAATTCCTTCTCCACTTACTTGTAGATCTATATCATGGGTCATGGAATATATAGATGCCTAGAGGAATCGATGACTTGTCTCTTTCAAAATATAGAAAGAACTTCCATCTTTAATCAGGTGCTATCTGCATACAGCAGGAATCAGACTAACATCTCTGCGCCGTATTTATGCTAGCTGATATCGTAGTCTGCTACATTATATCCGAGCGATATTTTACTGAGAGATGGCTAGCAGTCATGATGTTCAAAATATAAAATGTTTTATTGTGTCGGTACAATAAGAATTAATGCGACGATCGTAGCAGGTTATTGCATAGAATTTAGCTCGTTGAAATAGCATGCATACATGTGTTCTTAGTCTGCTTCCAGGTGTTTTTACAAATATACTCACCCCCACCCCACCCCCTGTTTCATAGGGTGGTCACAGTAATGGTCCATCGGCAGCGAACACATGCGCAAATTGTGATACCGTATTATTGCACAGACACCCCCACCCACCCCCCACCCCCCCCCACACACACCACACACACACACACACACACACACACACACACACACACCTCCTC
>JAUTBT010074898.1:0-13371 GCA_032361225.1 Lepetodrilus schrolli
GTCAAATAAAGGCAGTCATTTTTGTCATTTCAGGCTTGTTAAACATTGCTTGAATGAATTGAAATTCACTGAAAATTAAATACATTTGACACAATAAATGCATCAAAAGTAATCAACAGGGAAAGAAAGAAAGTCATTGATGATGCGAGATCAGTGAACACAAACCTTGGGTTTCTAAATTCTTTTCGCCGTTGTATCATGACATTGTTACTATATCCACTTTTCATCATCCTCTCATAGTTGTGAGAAATCTTGTCCTACATGATACAAAACAAGCAGTACAATTAATATTATAGTTTGGCATGGAATGCATTGACACTCCTATTTCGGAGATCATCTCAGTAAATACTTCATGGAATTAAATACACAAAAAAATATTGCACCATTAATAAAAAAAATCTATTTATATAGCGATCACCAAATATTTTGAGTATGTATTATTTTATGCAGAGGGGCGATGTTGGCATGAAGGAACAGACAAATAGGCTTAATTTTGCATGTACCAGCATCAGAATAAGAGCATCAGCACATGAAAATTGAGGGAGGGGGGAAGGGGAGTAATATTTGTCAGGAAGAGATAGTTGCATAACAATATGTAATAACCCTGTTAGTGACCATTGCTTGGCCTATGCAAAGATGATCTTGCCAATATTTTTATGTTTTGGAAATGCGTATGAATAATCCTACCTGTAAATCCTTCGAGCATCGGCCAGGAGGAGAGATAGGAATCTGAATTTCTTCTGCAGACAAATTCCTCACTGTCCGAGATAAAGCAGCTGGAAAATACAGAGTTGTGGCCCTTGTATGTACAACAAGTACAATGGATTTTGAAAGGACTCGAATTGATTGTGGAGGGAGGGCCAAATATAATGTCAGTTTACCAGTCAGTTATTACTATTGCTCATATGTAATAATAGAGCTATATTTGCAAAAACGCTTTCGTGCATTAAATGCTCCCCACCAAAAATAACCATTGAGTGAGTGAGTGATTATGGAGTTTAACGTCCCTGCGGGAATCTTTTAACCATTTGCGACGAAAATAACCATTGAAATACACTGCTTATTCTGCATCTCAGTGTTTTGGAATTGAAATGTCCACATGTTGCACGATGGCTGAAGGTGATATCACATGTTGAAAAGCTCTGTAGCACATCTTGTCTATGCTGACCATAACATTCAGTGTACTGTAAAACACGTAAATTACATGCAAATGCTAAATTTGACATATTTGCAGGAATTAAATTACTCACATTTGCATTTTAAAAAGTGGAGAAAAAAAAGAAAAAAGAAATATTCATTCACATAATGAACAAAATACTACTATAATAGGCTCATCGGCTTCAGATTTCGTGCAGACTATAATTTTGCGCAAAATGTCTTTGCACAGAATGTGTGAAATATGTCTTCGCAAAATATAAGTGTAACAGGAACAAACTGGGAATAGAGCTTATTTATTGATAACATATTTTTGGAGAAATATTTTTGGAGAAATCTTAATCACTGTTCATGGTGTAACACCATCATTTCTTTGTGCTTTCTACAAATGGAAGATTATGTTAGTTTCTCATTAAAGAAAACCTATAAGGAAATTATTATATTGCCAATATGTGTGTCAAGGCAGTGTGTAGTCTTCTAAGTGTATCACACAGATGTACTGATTGGTTGGCTTCAGAAATTTCATAATTCCATTGGTCAATCTATCCCATTATGACGTTACCTAATAATGAGTAACAATGGTTATAATGTGGTGTGGACAGTGGTGATGACATCATTGTACTCATCCAAACTTTACTTCTCTACAAGGAAGAGAAGCAATGTTGACTTACCATACACTTAACGTCAATCATATTCATTATGGGCAATATATAAAATAACTGACCCGTTAGTCTAGATTACAGATTATCTTCCCCTCGTGAAATTAATGTTGTAAGCCACTTGCTAAAGCTTGTCACTTACAACATTAATTTCACTCAAGAAAGATAATCTGTAATCTGTAACTCGTGGCTTATTGTCTATAGCCCTTAGATAGCAGATAGAGCAAAGCTTGTATAGTGTTAGAAATTCAGAAAGATATCCCATAAATACCTTTAACATTGCAGATTTTCAAATGACCCCCCAGGACCCCCTCTAATTTGAACACTACATAGCAGATATAGCCAAGTTTGTGTATTCAACTTACATGCATCTTGTAAATCAAGACCTTTCTGTTCTTCGTCTGTTTTCTGTATTAAACATGAAGGGAACATATTAGCATAGTTGGTGCCTCTGTTCAACATCCACAACAAAACATTGAAGATCTTGCTCATAGGGTGTGCTAGAGGTGTGCCAACTTTCCAGAGACATTTTCAGAGGCCACATCATATAAATTGGGTGTCCTGTGCATGAAATCTCCAGATGTACAAGTGTCCTACTGGGAGAAATCCGTAATGCGGATCTTAAAATGTTTTTGCTGCGATCACACTTAGGGATGCAACAATTCAACAGTGCATCACGATACAAAATGTTATGATTCGCGTATCTTATAGCTAGGCTACGTATTGATACACAATGATACAGATGTATCTAATTTCCTGACCAGTAGGATGAGACTAAATTGTGAATGTCAACTTTCTAGTGCCTGAAATGACAGCTTGGGCAGGATACTCCCCAGGGAGTTGAGAAAGTTGAATGACTGCACGCTTATCCATTAAGAATGTAGTGCTATGAGCAAGCTTCGGAGCATAGATTTGATGCAACATAAAGGTGGCAAATTATTATAAATATTAATTTGCTAGAGAATTTTGTAATGCTTAATGTACATGCAACAAGAACACTGGATACCTTCATGTCTAGAAATTCCATGTCTTCATCTAATTCTATGTCATCATCTGAAGACGAATCACCTTCCTGATCGTCAGGTCCATATGACACCAGCTTAGTTGCTGAATAAAATAAAATAAACCAATAGAATCAATCGTCATTTCTTTTTTTCTTTAAATTGGGTTTAGATCTGCTTTCAAGATTCATTCACATATATCACGGCTTTTCAAAAGGGGCAGGAGGAAACCCACAACATCCGTAGCGCTGAATGTTGCAGTAAACCTGCGAGCACCAGCTGGTACTGACAGACCAAGGATGATAACAATATCTCGTGAGAAAGGCAACTTTCGTGAACATTGATACCGGGCTCTAGGGTCGGGATTTGATATAATAAATCTTAGGAATAACAGCACTTCAAAAATATAATACCCAGTATTTTTCTAATTAACAATAATTAAAACTAAAAGAAAAAATATTATATAAGAATATGATACAATTGGTAATATTCTACAGGTTACTATGTATAATATAGGTGTATCCGTGTCTTGTATACATTTAATAGGAAGCAAAAAAAACCAGCTTCTTTCTTAAACATTCAGTTGCTGAAATATTTCTTAAAAAATATATTTTACATGTTTACATAATTATTGTACAGAGTATTACTTATAGCTGTAAGAATATAAACTTGCCAGATTTTCCAGGGCTCTAGACTAGCATGTCTGACATACAGGGGCAATTTAAATTGCTCTGCGGGCAACCTATTTTTTTAACATATAGCACTTTGGTGCCTTTGCAACTTGCCCCGACTAGTTCTGCAGGCAATTAATTCAAAATGTTAGTCTGGAGCCCTGTTTGTAACATTCAAAAGGATATATTTTTATCATAATATTCATTTCCATGATTACCAAAGTCACTGAAAGTTTCAAACATTTTACACATTGCCTGATTTTAGAGATTGACTGTAACATATATAGGCATGTGATCTAAATGACACAGTAAACACATTCTTAACCCAATACTTCAATAAGATTTTGATTAGTGTTTTTCGTTGCAGCGGGAATATTTCACCCATACGCGACACGGATAAGAGAAATCTGTTACCCAGCATGTCTATCAAATATGATCAACATTACATACTCAGCCACATGAATTAAGGGTCAGTAGCCTATATTATTTCAACAACGAAATATATGCAAATGCCTACAGGCTCCAGGTACTCCAGGAAGAAAGGAACCAAATTCCTCAAGACGAGTTGCAAAATTTAATAGAAAGCTTCCCCACAAAATATCTATACTTACTTCTTTTTAATAAGCGCAGCTTTTCGGTGGGGCTAGAATTTGAATGTTCTTCCTGTAAGTTGGGTAGAGAGGATGGCCTGAGTTCAATTCTTGGCTGAACTGCTATGGTCTCCTCATCCGAGATATTGTCGACTGCGGAAGGTATGTCATCATCGGAATCCTCGCCATAGTTGGCTGTCAGTGACTTTATAGCCGTCAGGGAGTCGGTTCTCTCCATCTTTAAATCTGTGGAATATGAGTAGCACAGTGTATCAGGGCTCCAGACTAACATTATGAGTTAATTACCATAATTACCGTAATAATTCGAACATGAGAACATAATTAAATTTGTAGCTGTTCTAATGAAAATGTAAAATGATCTGTTCAAATAATGACAACCAAATTAAAGTACAAAATATGGTTGTAAATGAAATGGTAATTAAATGAAGGATTTAAATTGTTTTGGATTTTTATTTTATTGTGTTTGAATAATTAGAAAATAAAGATTTTTTTAAAAATCGGTCATGTTCATATTTTTATGATCTGATTTATTTTTATTTTCGGTGATTAATTTGGGTGTTCAAACTATTAGAGGGTTTCAAATTATTAGGGTATTTACAGAACTAGTCGGGGCAATGCTAAAAAGTTGGTTGTGTTACCGATAGTATAGCAATATACAATGAAATGGCTAATACATATAAATGTGTTTACTGTATTAATTTTGATCTCGTAAGCCATAAATCCTTCATATTAGGCTCATATTTCAACTTTGCATTTTGTTTTATTTCATACAACTATTAACTTTACGGACATTGGATACAAAAGATCGCTGACCTTGGCGATCTTCAAGATGGAAGAAATAAATAATAAATGTTCACTCAAAATGTACTTTACTACGCAGGGTATACACTATAGAATGCAGTATAAAACAGTACATGATTGTTAACTATTTAATACTTTGTGCTTGCGTCAAATGATTTGCAAAATTCACATTGGAATCAATGTTAAATTGGCTGGTGACCTTGAGAAATGCAGGTACGGCCTCTAGATCAGTTCACAATAAGTATTAAGAATCGTGAATATGGAACAAAATAGAGATACATAACCGCAGCTGCTGTCATATCCAGAAAGACAGCAGAGTATCTCTGCCTTATTAATTGATATGGGCTGCGTTCAGGCTGCAATACATTTCTCTACACTACACTGCGCTACTTTTCTACAAAGTAGTGGCCGGCTGAACGATTTTGTAGGAAAATAGCAGGAAATCGGTATGCGCATGCGTTCTATCCATTCCCTTCATGCTTTGGGCTTTCCTACTAGATCCTACAAAACAATACTGACTCAAAAGCTGAAGTAAAAAGTAGTGCTATGTACTATCATACTATGTAGTACTACCATGTGTTTGCTGAATGGCTACTGTAGCACTTCGTAAGTTAAATCAATAAAAACATCGCTAATCGAAAAGATGTCGTTCGAAAACCGGGAAGTGAATGATATATTGATCACCAGTATTACTATTACTGTATTCAGTGATTATCGTTTTCTAACATTTTCTTTAAAAAAAATTAAATACTTGGACAGTGAATAAGTGATCGTGGTGACGTTATTTCCTTCAGAAATGATCATAAAACAAATGCACGAAATACACAACAATTTCCCGCCGATATTATGTGTAGCGAAGTGAATATATTTACGTAAATATTTGAATAAGACAAAACAAAATCACGTACGAACTTTCAACACACTGACCGGAAGAGAGATTTCGTGTTTCTAAACAGAAGAGAGTGACTAAAAGCTATGCTACTTTAGTCTCGTATTCACATATATATTCTGACCATTATTATATTAATATTGTCTTATTATTGAAATAATAAGTTATATAGCAGAATACAAACGTATTTTCATTGAACAACACTTTCGTTTCAAGAATCCTTTTTTTTTTTACGATTAGCTCTGTACATTCACAAATGTTTGCAAATGGCCGCCGGCTAAAGAATGTGAAACTGTTTACATCGTAACTTTGGTAGGCAACTGATCCACATGATTCTTACATTGATACAATCTATACACACATGTACCATATCGAATCAGTTTAAAGGAAGTAAATGTTTGTTATGTTTCGGAACGATCAGTAATCTTGGAAACAGACACTAGCCGGTTGGTTTTTAGTACATTTCTAGCCTATAGCTTATCTAGCCAAGGCTATCTCAGGCCAAGAAAGTATGGCAAGTTTCAATGACATTACACGGTTATAAGAATGTCCAATGTCACGATCGGGATAAAATTGAGCATCCAACTTGTCTTAAGTGAAGAACGTGTACTCATCAATTATTTTCATTTAATCAGAAATCACTGATAATTGCGGTTCATTAGATGTAATGCAGTTCTGTTTTAACGCGGTATCATCTGGCGTGTAGCTGCCTAATGCAGATACACAGACAAATCGACAACAATTTCCCAGCCAAACAAAACATTAACATAGCAGACTTACAGTACTGACAAATCCACATTAACAGCTGATTAACTTAACCATAGCTACATACATTCTTGATCATCTAACGTCTAAATCTAAACCTATGCCAACATGTGTACTGGTCAGTAAAGTTCTACCCCTAAGTATACACCAAAATTGGTCAAAAGAGCTTTGATTGGTGGAAAAGATTCTGACCGTGATGACATTGCATATTTTCCAAATATTCAATACCTCATCAGTAAATATATTTAAAGATTAGTTAAATAGAAAACTGTTAATATTAAGCATGCATTGTTATAATGAATATATTATACAAGTGCTGTCATTATCCAGGGTATTTGAACTAACAATTACTTGTAGTTACCAGGATCATGATAGGATGTGCAGCCTGTACCTTAGAAATAGTTATCATCCTTGGTCTGTCAGTACCAGCCGGTGCTTGCAAGTTTACTGCAACATTCAGTGCTACAGATGTTGCAGGTTTCCTCCTGCCCTAAAATAACAAGCAGTGATATGAGTGAAAGAATCTTGAAAGCGGTTCTAAACCCCAATTAAATCAAAGAAATAGTTTTTAAAAATCTGTAATTTTAGTAGTTAGAAAGTAGACATGATCAATTTCCAACATCAATTTCAGATGCAAGAAGATGCAGGAAGTCAATGTACGAGTGGCAGTTAGGGTGAGTTTTTAACCAATTACCAGAATCAAGCAATGTTTGCCATAAAGTTCAAAACCTCTATTTTGTTTAACCATGTCCAGATAACTGATCCCTTAAAATGTAAACATGGTATAAGAAATGTCTTCATTTAATATTAATAGTATTATTAGGATAGTTTGAAACTGTTTTGTTTTGAAGGTCATTTTGACTCCCTTTTACTAGAGTGCAATAACTTTATATGTACAATAACTGGATTATTGAATTACATTGTGAATTTCTATATTATCTGTCTAGTGTTGTTGTTGTCATTATCAGACATTAGAGGTCTGTCATAATGATAATAAATATTATTTCTATCTTCAACTTGTATACGGAATATTTTTTTAGTGTTATTATTTTCTGTGTTTCCTCAGGTCCGCCCCCTTTTGCCTAAGGAACGCCTTGGAGGGGAGCAGATGTGTGTACAGGTGTTGAGAAACACCAACCAGCTGATCGTCGGGAAAGACCGAGCTTTTACATTCGATCATGTCTTCAACTGCAAAACCACTCAGGCAAGTTAATATGCAGGTTTCGATCCTAATGCTCGCCCGCTAATCTGAGGCAAGTCAATTCTCTTGTGGAAAAGTTAAGAATATAACTTACCGTAATTGCCCTAATAATTCAAACACTTAAATTAATCACCGAAAATAATTTGTTCATACCCTAGATATATGACCAATAAGAGTATGACCAATTCTTTTCTGATTATGTCAACATAATAAAAAAAATAGATTTAATATAACATTTTTTTATTTTTTATTAATAGTCCTTCATTTATTTACCATTTCATTTACAACCATATTTTGTACGTTAATTTGGTTATAATTATACAAACACTGCTCCAATTCAATTTTCATATTTTTCTAATAATGTGAACAGCTACAAATTTAGTTATTTTCTCCTGTTAGAATTATTATGGTAATTACGGTACTAGTCCATTGGACGACTGGTATTATTAAAAAAAACTCTACATGCTCTGACTTTATGCATATCTTAAAAATATTCCCATAGTGACTTTAAACTTGAGCTTAGCAGGCACCAAGGTATGAAACATTTTTAGTACGAGTTAATGCTCAATTCAGTTTCTGCAATCAAATCTCAATTACAAAATTTGTGTTGCACTCAAAAACATTGTGTGACCTTGAGGCTTGGCTGGGAATGATTCTAAAATCAATTTGTGTTTTATTACAAATACTATGACACTGACTTTTGTGAGCGAACACATCACTAGGGTTAAGGTGCTGGGTTGGAAGCCAAAATCTGTGTGAAGTTAACCCTTTCTCTGCTGAATCAATCACAATGACAGCTGTATATGGAACATGTCTTGTTGCCTTCAGGGGCGGGTGGTAGCGCAGTGATAGAACATTGGACTTCGGAGCCAAAGGTTCCAGGTTCAAATCCCGCCCCGGGGGCCCGGCATCAATGTTCGTGAAAGTTACCATTCTGGCGCGATATTGATAGGATGTGATGTCTGTAGAGTGGGAATGCAGTTATCATCCTTGATCTTGTCAGTACCAGCCGGTGCTCACAGGTTTACTGCAACATTCAGCGCTACGGATGTTGCGGGTTTCCTCTTGCCCTAAACTGACAATTCGTGATATAAGTGAAAGAATCTTGAAAGCGACTTAAAAACCCCAATCAAAAAAAGAAAAAAAAAAAAAAAAAAGGATTCGTATTGAGACACAAGCTGAAAAAACCATATCAACTCTTGTAATAACCATATCGGTAGACTCTTCAGATGGGGTTTACAAAAGGATATGCAAAGTAAAGCACTGAGACACAGGCTGAAACAAATATATCGGTGTCACCTTAGGCAGGGGGTTCAGTTCGAAAATGCTTCAGTTCACCAGCAGGAAATGGGTACCCGGTAGGAGGAAATGGAAGTGTGAATGCAAACCTAGCGCCTGTAACGGTCATGGGTTGTATACTCCCCTGGGACTTCAGTATACATAGAGTGTACTATACCTTTGGTTCCTGCTGTTGTAGATGGGTAATAAACATACTAATATGTCCTTTGCATGGCTCCATGACATGCACACCATAGTATAGTATAGTATTGTTCTGGATATATATTTGCGCTATATAAATGAATAATGAATAACAATAGTATTGTCTACATAGTGAACATGTGAAAATTAGGCCACATAATTCCAAGAATACATAATTGCTCATCACTCCCAGGAAACTCTGATCGTCCGCGATTCGTCCCAAGTATACAATGTCATCGACATTAGTTATCTCCCGTTAATGGGCCTCGGCCTCGGCTTGAAATAGAATACATCACTTTCAGTATAGAACTCAAACTACGTACACAATTACTTTGGTATCTGTATTAGGCTAACATCGGCACGATAGATGTGTCCATTATGTCCACTTAACCATTAAATGTAAACGAAAAGCGTCAGTTAAAGAAAAAGTAGATGCTAGCCTTGCAATTATTTTTATATGTTATGTTTTTGCCAGCATAACTGAAATCCACGTCTCGAGGGCTAATTACAATTCCAAATAATTTAACCTTCAGAAGTTTGAGTTCCATGTCCATGGATAACTTAATGTAACTGTTATTAGAAAATACGAGCAATTTGACAACAGTCATCATTGGAAGCATGCCGATTAATCTGCCTGGGAGTAGCAATTGAACGCCATTAACGAGTAGGCTCCCCAGGCATCTCTAAAGCGATGTTTACCGTGGAACTGACTTCCTTACATTGATACGGAGATCGGCCGTTAATTTGACATCGCGTGTTTCCTCGATGAAACACGACATATTGATCATAGAGTTAGCTCGCGGCAAAGTCGAACTTACATCTACTTTCTATGCAATTGTTGGTATGTGTGGTGTGGTTTATATGTGGTGTGGTGTGGCTGCCAGTTTTCGAACGATACCTATTTTCGATAATTCGTGTTTTACGGATTTATCGCGTTATAACGAGATGTTTTGTCATCAATAATACGGGCTTACCAGGTAGATCCTTCGCAAACACATTCTACAAACAGGTAAAACTCCAACAGAAATGTCCGCTATTTTCAAATGAAACGTGTGGATGCTATAGTAGAAAATGCAGCATCATTGTAAATCACGAATAACACATAAACAGACGAAACAAAGTCGTCTGCTTTCATAACTGATTGGTGTCACTAGTGATCAGAGAACCCACTTTTGCCAAACCGGGAAATCTGTGACTGCAAACCTATCAGAATTATTGAATTATTAACCCCTTCCCTACCAGGAGCGTATTTTTAAGTTAAAAATGAAAACACGTACACAATGAATATGTATTGACTCACTGTACTTATATACCCTGTCATGTTTTGCACGTATTTATTTTCATTTATAAATGTATGTTATATCTCGTGTACCACCGTGGGTGGTTTTGAGAAAATAAAAAAAGTTACCAAAAAAGCTACTCCCGAAACCCTAGTTGCGCAATAATGCGCTCTGGCTTGGTACACCGTAACCCCGATAGCGTATTTTTACGCACGCGAGTGCCGGGGTCATTTGAAGCAAATATATTATCGTTGTAAGCTGTTACAGCATGGGTATCAATTCAAAGCGAAATAAGATAGTTGTATACATTTGCAGGTAATAAAATATATTTGAAATGTCTTTCTTGTTTCTTGTGATGATCTTTCTTCATCGATGTCCATCTAAATCTCGTGCTATTTCCTAAGACTTGAATAAAAACTTACAATAATGAAATGTCTTTCTTGTTTATTATTGCACAAGAATTACTATGTTTTGACAATATTTGGCTATTCGATAACATGCAGATTGTGAAGTTGGAAGAGCACGTCCAACACAGATAGAGGTGGCAGTAGTCAATGGCCCATCCGTGACGAAAAGCGAGGCCGATGCAAGCTATGTTTATCAGTAGGGAGGCGTCACGAGGTTAGGACCATGTGCGATGCCTGCATGGTTCACCTCTGCATCGACCATGGATGTTTTAAACATTAATATATGGCCAACCTTTATTCAATTAACACACACATAAAATAACATCGTAACTTTAACTATAATGTTAATAAAATTACCAAATATGGCCATTGTGGGTTCCCACGGTAACCAGTTTCTCCAGGTGTATTTGATTCATCATTATATCTACTAAACACCTACAAAGTTTCATAAGCATATATATTTTATTGGAGAACATATAGATACATTCATTTGAATGAGTGTCCAGTTTGACAAAGGATGAGGATGAGGGCAATATGTGAACTAAAATTCATATGTATTTTCTATTTAAAGATTCTTGGCATTCATCATGGAGCATAATTTAAATGATTTTGAAAATTATGATATTTTGATCATTTCCTCTCGCAGTAAGGCCACAAATGACGTCATAGTAGTGAGCCCTGGTAAAGGCTCCGGTAGGGAAAGGGTTAATTCTAATAAGTTTCATTATGCAGGTCTATTCCTTTAATATATGCATTAATTGCAATACCGATGTTATGATAGTTAATAGTACACTTTCTTTAAATTAAAAGGCCGTGTATTAAATACTTCTACTCGTAATTAAGGGAGTGATAAGGGAGTGATTTGAGCCTGGAAGGGGAATAATTTGAGCCTGGAGGGAGTGAGGGAGTGTCCCTTGGGGTATATTGAATGGTGTACCCCGCTTGATGGCTTGGGGTACAAGCGCTCTCAAGTGGGGTACATAATTCGATATACCCCTCATGCCGACTCGACAACATCATTTCTCGTGTCATACAACCTACACAAATACTGTTTCTTCTTCTTGTCTTCTTTTTTTTACTTTCCAGCTCCTTTGTATTTTCTCAATGTATAATTTCAAAGCAATGGGTTATGGGCCTTGGATAGTCGGTCCTGTCGGTGCTCTCAGGGTCACTGCAACATTCAGCGCTACGGAGATTGCAGGTTTCCTTCTGCCGTAAACTGACTAACTGTGACGTTAGTGAAATAATCATGAAAGCGCCTCTAAAACCTAATCCAGTAAGAAAAATACGAATACAATAATGGCAATGTCTACGAAAGACCGGAAGACTCTCTGTTCTCATTTACACCAACTTCAGGTATTTCACGCTGCTTAAAGTCCCTTTTACCCCATCGCGATTTAACCCATTTTATCACATCCAGATTAACCCAGGATAACGTTGATGTTCGTATCCGTGTGGAACGGTGAAAATAGCCGAGCGTTCCATGAAAACATCTCGTGGTCGGAATCACACCCAATTACGAAGGCATTTGTCAAGCTTGTGACCACGCCGAGACCAGCTTTCCACATCCTAATTGACCTCACACAGGCACGTCCATCACTCGGTGAAATCCAGAGGAATCCCAATGAATTGCCTGACACGCAGGTCGCGCATTTAGAAATCACTTTCCGACGGAGTTCCTTAGATATATTCTGCCTCTGTTTTATAAGCTTAGTCTACTGTCGTGTCACAGACCTAGCTTTATTCTGACTTAAAATAGTCCCGTAAAATAGATTCGTGAGCATTCTATTTGTGTGTTGTTTGGATATTGGAGTTTAGAGCCGCTCTCAATATTCTTTCGCTCGTAACACGGTTTGTACTGGGGTTCTTTAAACAAAATTTAAAGTCTTTGTTCTTATGTGTTTATTATTATTATTATTATTATTATTATGGTCTCTCCTAGATTACTATTACATACATTCAAGTCAAACACAGTATATTACAGTGTATTAACATATATACAAGCATTCGATACGGAGCCCCGCGTATTAATACATGTATACAAGCATTCGATACGGAGCCCCGCGTATTAATACGGCATTGGGTGGTGTTGACTATTTCAGTGTATAGTGATTAAGATAGCAACGTTTAAAAGGCTTCTATGCCAACGTAATATAGGGTATTCTCTGGTCAGATTTAGATGCCACAAGTGTGCGACCTACATGCACATAAGGGTTAATAATGTGCGCGTTTATATTGCACCATTAATAAAATAATTACTAATTAGGGATTCAAGAAAATAAATGAATGAATGAATGATCCACGTTCGAAAGCGTGCTCAAAGTGCTACATTATTATCCCATGTGCTCTCATTTTCATTCTCAACTCCATGACTATCGCAACCTCGCAGTATGATGTTGTCTTCTGCTGGTTGCCGGGTCATGTGGGTATTAGGGGTAATAGTTTGGCCGAC
>JAUTBT010074909.1:0-31828 GCA_032361225.1 Lepetodrilus schrolli
CATACAATACAAGTTTAACAAGATGTAATCATAGTGTATGCTATCATACAATACAAGTTTAACAAGATGTAATCATAGTGTATGCTATCATACAATACAAGTTTAACAAGATGTAATCATAGTGTATGCTATCATACAATACAAGTTTAACAAGATGTAATCATATTGTATGCTATCATACAATACAAGTTTAACATGAATTGTACATAGTCTCTTGCTTTAAAAAAATATAGCTACTATTAAATAAATTGTCTACATTGAAAAAAATATTCTTTAGTGATGTTATTTACCATTATGACTGATATTTCGAGACAAGTGCAGTAAAGCTTTGCTAAACGCTCCATTGAAGCGGTTCTAAATTGCGGAAATTACCGTTATGGTAATAAGAATACTTTTCATTTCTGAGAAACCTGGTCAATATTTTTTTCTCTCATCTCGCATCCTTCAATATTTACAGAAATTGCGCTATTTCTGCGATGTCTGAAGTGTGATAAGTTCATCGAGTGATTTTTGTTAAACGTCAATAATTTGTATACATGACATCCAGTATTTGCAGGAAGGGTGCTGCACACATTTGAGCAAAACATTGATCGACTGGCTTGATTTCCATAGGACGTGATCATCTCGTGTTTACCATCATTAGCCAGTGTGTAATGGTATTACTTAGTACGTCAGATACGCAAAATAATAGCTATTTTTCTCTCCACGTTTGTATTTGAGATCCAGCCGTCTTGCAATCTTCGCACTATCATTGATCGCTGCAATTAATACAGTTTTTTTCTCCCGCTGTGATATACATTCATCTATGTCTGCCGAGTCCTCAAATGGATTGTATATATTCCTTGTCTAGACAGAGCCCAGTTGTGTGCGTAATAAGCGACATATAGTGCTTAAGCTCTCAGGGCTTCTACTTAGACGCGGAGGAAGCATGACACGGCATACAGATACGTACCAAAGATGTAACAATGAATACGCTATTAAACAGGAGTGTTCTTTATCTTCACAGTCATCACAAGCCTGAACACATCAGAAGAGTCCAGAAATAGCAGCAGCGATAATACATACTTTTTTTTTTTTTTAAACTGTTAATTATTGACAAGATTCCAGAAATTGCAGCAGCGATAATATGAACTTTTATTTTTTAAACCGTGAACTATTGACGAGATTCCAGAAATAGCAACAGCGATAATAGGAATTATTATTTTTTAAGCCATTAATTATTGACCATGTATCTGCATGTAAACATGCCTGAGGACAATTCTTTCGTTCCACCCAATTTTTTTTTATGTGAGGGGAAGAGATGCTTCTTGAAACAACGATCCTATAGGGAAGTCTGAACAGATCTGCCGTTCAGGTGGTTGATCAGAGGATCGAGAGCACAGAAACTGATATATTGGTCAATACTTCACATTCAAAGTCGCCAGATCTTGTACCTAGCTTAGTCACAAATTGTGCCATCAGTCAATATATAATTCCGAGAGGCATTAGCAGATACTGTGGATGATGTCATGCATATAATTTACAGATGGCAATGGCACTGATGTTTGGTAATGTAAAATGTTTGTGTCGCTTGTACGTACTGGGCAATCAATAGTCGAGACAAAGGTGCAAGTCCACAGAGCAGAGAGTAACAATAACATGTCGTAAAATACAATCTCTAGCTATGGACATGTGTTACATAGTGAATAATACCCTGATATGTTAATTTTGTTTAAATCTAATAATGCAGGGGGGGAAATCTACATTTTTTTTTTATATCCATTTATATACCAGTTAGTGCTTCAATGCTATTTTTGAGGTAGGTGAGTTTTTTTGTCATGATGTTTATTCTCCTGATGAAATTTTAATAAATAAATTAGTATTTCTGATTTGATTTCAGCTGTTCAGTTAACAAAATAATTGGACATGTTTTCATGTTATCATTTGTATCAGTTAATATGAATAATATGACAATATGTACTGCAGAGGACAATATGACGAGCCTTACTTTATTGGCTTTCAGTTCGACGATATTGCTAGTAACTGAATCCCTACGAAATGCTTTAATGGCTTGCTTCATTGCTGGAGTGCCACAGTTGGGGATGAGGTTAAAAAAATCAATACTAGCTTTCTCCAATTTCCCATCTAAGGGTTTGTACGTTACAGTGAGAAAACCCATGAATTCCTTCTCGTTCTGACAGTTGTTTTAATTACTGCCAGTTGGAGTTGAATGACCAGGATGCAGTCAGTTTGTACGTATCACCTGTTACCGTTGTTCCTGAGCTCACTGATGATATTTATATCGCCATGGTAAACACACTGCATGCTACAATGGTCAAAGATCCCCTCAGTCCCTGACTACCAGTGTTAGCAGTGAGGCTACCAAAGAAGGAAGGCAGCGGTGGTGACAGTGGCAGCAAAGTGAGGCATGAACACTAGCTAGGGAAGGGATGTGCTTCAGATGACTCGAGAATATTAGTAATTGGAAACGTTGACTGTGGAGATAGGATTGTTGTGGTTGCAACAGTCGTGCATGTAGCAGGCTGTGAGGAGAACATCGTGGAGAGAAGGACGTTGCAGGATTTCGCGGTACTGGAGGTAACAGGAGGAAGTGCTACGATGCGTGGAGACCATCGACCATTGTTTTCACTCCCCCTCCCCCCCATACCCTCCTCTCCTCGGAGCGATACAGTTCAGACGCGAACCATTGTTGACAGAGTCAGCCCAGCTCTTCACTGCTGTTTGATCTTCTAACAGAGGGTGTGTGACAATGAGCACTCTGGCAGTGGAATGAATTGATGTATTGGATCCTACAGCGAGGCCGTTTACAGAACACTCTGATCAGGTGTGTCGGGAGGGGTGGCTGTCAACATTGCCACCAACAGGTAGGAAAAGGTGGGGGGTTTTTGCACAAAACTACCTCGTTTCAGGTGTGTTGTGCTGTAGAAAATGTCAGTATATTATCTTTAAAAGCAAAGGATCATGAGGAACTCATCGTCGATTTGAATGGTTACTCTTCAATTTGAAACAGAACACTCCAGGCAGGTGGCTATCCCCCAAGACCAATGATAGAAGATTACAGGGTGTGAAGTCCTTCTCGATTGGAGACACTGCCAGTCACAACATTGTGTAGTCGAAAACTGCCCCTCACGAATGACTATCACTGACCTGGTGACCTCTGTGTCAAATCTCCAGGGACCAAACCCTGTCAGAGGTGCTTGCGAGACAACAGATGCTGAAGTGGACAGATGTGCTGCCTACAGATGAATGCAGGTCTTCCGTGTTGTGAATGCAGGTAGCCCTATACTTCAGATCGGCGGTCTCGTAGCAGGGGATCCCACCACCAGCTGAGAGGGACAGTGTCCGATAATTTCCCTCCCAATTGAAAAGCAACCACGGCCCATGTGTCATATCGAAGAGTTGTCCAGCGGATAAGCGAGCAGTTGTGTCAACCTGGTTCCTTCCTACTACCCTGCCAGTTGATGCAGAGGACGCAGGCATGCCACGCTGACAGGAGGATTACTTCCTCAAAGTTGCCACGGACACCACGGAGATACAATATCCCAATAACCCCGTGTCACAGGGAACCGACAGTCGCGGAGAAATGAACACGGTGCATCATGTAGCGAGGTACGACCGACCATCGAACAAAAGTCTGTGAAACCATGACTCGTCGAACACTCCAGAAAAATATGAACCGTCGAGATCTGATTTCACAGGATATTGTTTAATCAATACTTTTACTATTGTGACATACAGGACGTGTGGAGAGCGTCGACAGTTTCCTCCGAAAGAATTGACGGGAAAATATTCAGGTAGATATATCTATTTGACTCTTTTTCCGGTTTCATCTCCGTAGGGAACGTCGTCAATATGTACAGTGAGTGACAGCAGGTGGTTTATTAGTTCAGCATTGTACACGATATTTCTCAGGTGTAATGCTGCTTCCTCAATTAGGTACGTTGTTAGCTGGCACCTTGACCCGGCGTATTGATTCCTTTGCACTTCATAATCACCTCGGGGTCCCTGTCGTCCCAGTGTAAGTCTCATCAGCTCGCAGATTGCATTTTCTTGTAATATGACCGTAATACAGAAACGTCATGAGATGCATCGCTCGCCTGATTTACTTTAATGGAAAAAATTAACCTTCGATATTATCAGTCCCTTACCAGCTTCAAAAGAATCAGTACGTGAAGGGAGACGTGAATACTGGGAGGTTTAACGGGGAAAGGGTATTGTAACAGCCTTCATTTTGTCCGCTTGATTTGATGTTCAGTGTTTAGGCCGTTGGGTTTATTACCGAATCGTAAGTGACACTAAACGTTGGAAATGCACAAAAATGCTATAAAGTATGCCATCTATGCATGCACATTTATATTGCTCAAACTTGGACTTTTGTCGGAGGAGAGAGTTTGCAAAACTTCAATTTAATATAATGTGAATATTGATTTTTCAAACATTTTATTGAATGCAGTGAATTTGATCTTGTTATCGTTGAGCTTCTTTAAGTAATTCCAACAAAAATGAAATTTTCAAACTGACAGGAAATATGGATGTTTATATAGGTTGATGATAATTCTTTGGAAGCCAGATAGTTTTATCAATATTTTCATTAATTTATGCTCTGATGATATGATATTATATAATTCTTCGATATTTGTTTAGCTGCATGTTCTGAAAATGAGGTTCGCTTTGAATTGACCTGTTTATTAAGTGCGTAGCTGCCAATATTGGCAATGAAAGTGTCACTCGCATATTTGATCATTAGATGTCAAAACATATAAAGACATCAATTTGTGAAACTTCAAAGGCATAACATGTGTATCTATGCCACTGGTACTGGCATCAACATTGATCTCGTATAATAACCAAACCAATGCTGTCTCCAAACCAGATTGTGATATCAAACAATAACTGTCTGTACGACTTAGAAATGTTTAAAATGTTTGTCTAGGCACCTTCCACGAAGAAATTATTGCAGGTCCTATTTGAAGAAACAGCATTTAGGTACACATTCACGTTTTCGTTAGAAAGACGAGATGAATTCTTGCAAAGGTCTCGACTGATTCTCAATCGGTCCCGAATATGCAGTTTCTATGGCAGTTGCCTGTGCTCGCCATGGCAAGTTCATGAAAAGAGACCAGTTCTTTCAATAGCTGTTGTGACTTTTATGATTCTGCGAGCTTTGCATGCTTTTATCCCCAAGTGCCTTTTGACGACATCGTCGCTTGAAGAATTGGGCAATTTGCACTGCAATTGCGCTGACGGCTTAATGAAGTATACATTAGTGTGATATGACCTCTCCAGGCCAGGTTTAATGACAATCCAATTTTGTGAGGACATTATTGTCAAAGTCTCATAAAATTCCTGGACAGGCTGTGATCAAAAGATTTGTATTGGTTTTTCAGCTAGGTGAGATTTCAGGTGTGACGGGGCAGGTGAAAATATTGGTCTCTGATTTATCACCTGGCGTGTGCCAGTCCTCAAGGTAGTCAAACTTTTAATGAACTCGATAGTTTAAAATGTTGAAAATAACGTTTAAATATTAGAGATGCACAGTCATATATTTTCAAAGTTTTTCATAATTATAATGATTTATTACTTGACATAATATGTCTACTTTGAATGGGATCCAACTTAAATGAAGAATTATAATATCTTTCAATAACTTAATACTTGTCACAATATAAACCTACTTTGTTTTTGTGAAATGGGACACAAAACGAAAGGGGATAGACAAATTCTCACCTGTCTGCCTGGATAGTGAATGATATTTGTGTTCACCTGAGAACAAAAGCTCAGGTGTGTGTTAAAACACTTCATAACACACCGAGATGGACATTGATAAATTTCACCTGCGACATGATGTGGCTTGTACAAAGACCACTTATTATTAACTCCAGTCTTGAAGCAGTCAACATATTTGGAATAGTCGGATTGTTTTTCAACCCATTCTTTTCTCAAATAACAAACATGCAGTTCTGGGTAGTTTTTAGCTAGATAATACAAAGTGTAAACATTTTTTTAGTGTAATATTGCATGATGGATACAAAGACAATTACCTTCTGTATATTGATAACTTGTAAGGATCTGGGATTTTTGGGGTGATTTGAATTTATAACCCTTTCTTAAGTGCAATATTGCATGATAAATATAAGGACAATTACCTTCTGTATATTGATAACTTGTAAGGATCTGTTTTTGGATGATTTCACATCAAAACCAACACCAGCTGCTATATTAGAGTATCAACACATTCATAGCATTTATTAAGTAATTTTAGGATTGTGAGTGTCAAGGATACACAATGATAAATTGTAATGGTTATTGGGGGCCGAAGAATAGCAGTGGCTACGGGATGAAAAGGTGTACAGAAAACGATCGCGGCAAATTGGTATTTTGTGTGTTGGTGATTATGGCTTCATTCTTCGATGTCAACCTTTTGTAACCCACGTGCGAGCCTCATTTGTGCTGTCCTGTGGAGTAGTGGTTTGCTCGTGGATGCCCAAGTCAAGTCCGTGTCTTTGTGCCTCTCGTATAACAGATGCTAGACGTATTGTTAGTTTTCTGGCTGTATGTACGGTGGTAAAGGTAAATATAACATTTAGTACTGCTTTGATTGAGTTCGTGGTTGCATTTTGTTGATATTAGTGTGAATTTATATTTGTGTGTGTGTGTGTGTGGTGTGTGTCTGTGACACATATGCTTGTGGATGTGGGTAGGTGTAAGTATGAGTTTGCATGTATATTGCTTTATTATTATTTGCATTATTATTTACAATATAGATATAAAAACACTTCATATCACATTATTGAAGCCTCAACATAATTACTTGAACTTAATAATGACAACACATTGCAATAATGCAAGTCAGTAAAGGTTCGTCAACTAACGTAATGTTGCATTCAAAGCTCCATTCCCAACATGTAGCAAAATTGATTTGCAATTTCCAATATCCCATAATGCATTTCCATTTATCACAGTTATTTACTACAGTGATAAAACGAAGCAAGATGGTTTAGGCCTTAGGCATGCCGATGAAATGGATCTGAAAAACATTTTACTAATACTCGGGAACCTTTCAATTATAGTAACATTGAGTGAATGCGTAGTCGCGGAGTGTATCGCACGTGAGGAATAACAGATTTGTTCCGTTCCTGATCAGGAGAGTAGCTTACTGTGATTTCAGGCGATGTAGCCAATTGGCTTAAGCAGAATGTCAACCTTATTTGGAACGAGAGTAGAGTAAATGCGTTTGTTCAAGGGTGTTACAACGAGTCCAATCCACGGAGAACCGTTCACTCTGATCAATAGACGCACGCTCCGTGGAAAAGACCACTTTTCCCTTTAAGACGCGGGATCAATCGTCAAGGAAATACTGTTACAATATGGGGGGAAAATCAATTTGGCAAATTGGATCTGGTCAAATTTTCTTCTGAGCATGACGGGCAAACAGGCAGGAATGTAGATGATACATCGACAAGCTAGTAACTAACGTGCCATAGTAGCGTCAAATCACCGACAATCTCGGTCGGGAATCGCAATGAAATTTGCCTCTCTGTGATTGCGCCGGGATGAATTCCGTCCTCTGGTTGGACAGGAGGCGTAGACTAACATCAACTATACACGATATAAGGATTAGATGCTTTCAATGTGAGAGTTCACTTTATTGGAATCTCGGTACGACATCACTGAAAACACCGACTCGATCAGAGTTGTCTTCTCTTGGGTAGTTGTCACGAAGGTGAGTCCAGAAGTAATTTCATCCTATGTGCCATGTTGATTCTTTTTGATGTTGTATTATTGCAGGGGTAGTTAATAATGTACTAATGTGGTCTACCTTTTACGTAGTGCTGTGAATCAATATAATGCATTCATTCTTTTAAGAATGTGATATTTTCTTTCTGATTACAGAATTGTAACCTGAGATTTAAGTCTGCTAATGGGAGATGAAATACATTTGCTAAAACTTACATTAAACTATTAATTAGTACAGCCTCGATAAAATAGAAATTTATAAAGTACAAATATTTGTCTCATGATTATTTTTAACAGTACATGTACAAGACATTTCTTTCTGATGATGTGCCATATCTTTCAATATATGTTCATAGTTTTCAATGCACTTTCATCCAATATTATAAGCTTATAAGTTGTCAGGGAAACATCATCCAGGATACATTGTCATGCCATCAATATCGTCTGATTCATGTCACGTTGTTGATCATCTGAAGTTTGTGAGCTACACAAAACCTTTCAGTTGGTTTCAGGGTGATACAACAAGAATGACATTTAGTATATAGTTCTGATGAGTCTGCATTTCTCTTTGATGTCAACATTCCTGTATGAATTGATAAAGTGGCATCATAACCATTGTTGCATAACCCTGATAACACAAAGATGTACAATGAAAGATACGTATTTTCATCTCCGCCAAAGAAACTTTGCTAATCTCCTGCATAGCAACCATGCATGATGTATGGAAAGTATTTCAAATATTTATGAGTTATTCTTTTTCCATTGTGAAGATGTATATATTGACCTATTGTACATTTTCAAATATTTATGAGTTATCCCTTTTCCCCGTTGTTATCATATCTATATTGACCAACACAGTGCCTATTGTGTATTTAGTAATCGTTCAAATATTCACGAGTTATTTCTTTTCCATTAATCGAGATTCGTTGCAAAAGGAAGTCATTACGATGGAACTACAAGGTGTGTAGGGATATGACAAGGTGTTACTACACATCGCGGCTGAGTGTAAGCTGACTTTTATTTACTCTCTGACCAGGAGAGTAATTGGATTTTAGTTAGAACAGCTTGACATTGTGTTATCTTCTGCTAATCCCAGGAACCATTAAGCCTGGCATCCAAGAAGCCGATTGACTAACAACTACTGTTACTCATTACCGAGTCTTTGTGACCACCACACTGCTTGACACTAGGTGTGAAGTTTCCAATAGAATCTTCGGGGCTTGGACCCAGGCCCCTAATTTCATAATGAGAACCCCAGGAGGGCCCAAGTACATTACATTGCTGAAGGGAATTTAATTCCCATTTCAGAACGGTCATTGTTTTACTCACAAAGGGTCACGATGATCCGTAGAAGGTCATAGAGAAATTCCCATCTCTCAAGAATGGGGAGAAACAATGTAGTTCCATGTAATTGATTCGAGTCAATTCCTGGATATTGTCTATGACGGTTGCTACCCAGACAAGCCCCCTGGGGGTGTTTGTGAGTGGAATGTAAGGGGAGGGGACAGGGCTGATAAGAGCTGTTGGGGGTAGGAAGTGGAAGTGTTGGGTAGAGGGTGAGAGGGAGGTGGAGTTCAAGCATCAATGTCGCCAGTCATATTGAAACAATGCCAGAGTTACAATGGGAACAAGTTTGTAACAAGCCTTTGTATAAGTGGATTACTTAAAAATCAGGAATTTTTACCGTAGCATGACTTTAATATTGGTGCCGCCATGAGGTTGGATACATATCTCTGTAATAATTCTGTCTTCATGATACTCAAGGTAATTTCTTGAATTCTTGTGAATCGGTAAATTCTTATTAATATCTAAAAAGAAAACCACCTCAATAAATGTTATTAATTATAGTTGTATTAGTACAGTTATCTTGTCCAGTTTGTAACAGATTGTACAAATTACTCCTTGTTTGTTGGGACTTGAATATTTCTCATTGCAGAATTGGTGTTCCCTACTAGCTCTCTTTAAGACTGATCTTAAAGTTAACAATTTTCCAATTCAAGTGCAGACAGTTTGTTTAGATGTTTATAATCCTCTCACTATGCAGTGTTGATTTACAACCATCAGACAGTCCCAGGCCATTTCAGCATCAGGTGCAGGGTATTCCCAATAGACTCTGTCCCTAGGGAGGGAACAACATGGAGACCCCGAGAGGGTGGGGGGGGGGTAGAACCCCACCACACAGGGGGTCCGCAAACAGATAACCTCTTGGAGAAGATACATGGAGGTTGAGATGCTAATTTAAATCCTGGCAACTGACTAATGGCCCCTGGACCCCTGATTGCACAGCTGCCAGTCTGCCATGTTGATCAGATCAGGGTCCTAGATAGGGGTCAGTAGCGTGGGGGTGTCATAGCGGGTCCGGAGAGGCTGACAGGCAGGGTCTGGTCAGTGGTAGCGGTCAGTTGTACTAGGACAGGATGTTTACAGTTTGCAGTATGTACTGTTAGATGCAGCAAGACAGTGACATCTGTTGTGGCGAGTCTCTGGAAGTTGTATGGATTGAATTGTACTGTAATGAAAGTATGTTCTGATGCAAATTCTATATACAGTGGATGTATAATCTCCAGGAAATCAACAACAGAAGTCAAGGAACAAGTGAAAGACAATGGTCATGGAATAATTGTATTGTGAGGACCATCCATTTCCTCAAAGTTTCAAGCTACGGTGTGGACTTTCTGATGTGTCTTCATTTGTGTGGACTTTCTGATGTGTCTTCATTTGTACACCTACTTCCAGTAGCATCAGTGGCTAGGATCCAGTACCACACCATCTCCTATAAATAATATGCCCAGAGACATATCCTGAGAGGCTATAGGATTACATTATATGTTTACATCAGTATGCATCACATAGCATTGTTCGCTGTACACCACATGTCCAACCATCATCCTGTGTCACCAATGGCTCTGTGTCTGTCACAACAAGACTAGTTCCATCCTTCAACTGGAGAGATTTATACATGGTGTTTTAGTGGTATTGTGTTCTACTGATCCCATTGCTGCCATGTTGGTTTGTATTTGCCGGAACCTAATTACGGTGGGTACATAACTGGTCTTAGTTTTCTACCGCATACTATGAATACAAGACGGATGTATTAGTCATTGTCTTCTTATTCTTGGTACAGAAATGAATAGATATGGAGATTTGTCATTTGCTGGATGTTCATCCCTGGCGTTTTGCTTTGCTCCCATGAATAAGCCAGATTGATAGACATGATAAAGGAAGCGTTACATGAGGAAGTGATATGCTTACTCACAATAGATTGCGTTTCAAGGATCGTTATTGAGTCCGACACCCCCAAGATTAATTGGTATCTAATTCGATGTAGCCTTTTTGGTCATTCGCTATCTTAATGGCTATCATGATAGATTGAAAATGTCATGAATATATTTCCTTGCGGTGGTGGAAAAATGGGGAAACGGAAAACGGCTGAGCTAACTCTGATGCAGAGGAAAATGCATGGGGGAAGTTTATTGAGGGGTTGTTATCTAACGACGGGAATATTTTCCCCTTAGCCAGCCATGCTGAAGTGAATTATTATCATGGCACATGGATGTATTACTCAGATTCATGAACATGCTTCCGAGCAATATATTGCATGGTTAAATGTTCTATTGAGGCGAAGATCCTCATAAGCCCTGTTTATACAAGAATGCTAGGCAAAGTTAACTCAATTCTTTTAAGAAATTGCAAATATTTACCCAGGTACAAATGTAAGGATTTAATTGCAGCTAATCAAATCAACCCAATTTGCATGGCTACGCAGTAGAGCATTTTTTTCTTTTTTTTTCGTCTGGACTTTTTTTTCTCTGTCTGCCTTAATACCTTAAGTCTGAAGGGTAATACTGGGGTCCTTACAATATGGACCCTTTGAACCCTGGGTAAACAACATGGCCGACAGGTGATTATGAGGGGTGCTTGTGAAAGGTTTTGTTTACTTACGAAGCCTATCTCCCATTCTTATGTCACATTACAGAGCTTAGTAGCTTGCCGGAGGATCTTAACGTTTGGGTTTGGGATCAACGTCAGCAAGCCGAGGCTTGCTAGTAGGACATTCAGAAATACGGAATTATTACATACGTGTTGCAGTGATTATAAGAGTCCGATTTAGTCCTCACAACACGCTAAATCAACAATTTGACTTGAGGATCAAGGCTCGCAGCTCACACGTGTTGAGGGGAAGGAATACACACAAAAATGGTTTAAGGTGCTCGTTATTTCCTAGTCCTAGGGTATTCAGGAGATTCGAAGGTGTGTCGGGTCAATATTGTTCTTCAGGATCTTACTGCAGATCCGAAACAGCTAAGTTGGTCAGTGGTGGAGTCATTAGACTAGATCAGTATGTGGGTTGATGGCAGCAACATTGAGGTGGTCTAGCTGATTATTGCAACATTATGGTGTGTATATACAGTTGGAAAAACACACAAGGAAGCCATCATGTTCCTCCTTGGCGAGCTGCTGGCAGAGGTTGTAGACACAGTTCTTTCTATTGGGATTTTACACTATGTGTTAATAATATACCATTTCCGTTTACATTTCCAACTTTAAAAAGCAATTCATTTTATTCTAATCAGCAACCGGGAGTCGTGTTTTCCTGTGTCATAACCCAATGTCACGCAATCCATCATCTTTGCCATTGCTGATTTGATTTTGATTTTTGACATCAAACTCTTTATTTTCCAATATTTCTCTGTAATGTTGGAATATCCACCATTGAAGAGAAAAGGTCAACATTGCCTTCACACGCAGTCACCAATGATAGATGATGGCTTCTATTGACATGCAATCAGAACATGCAGGAACACCTTTGTATGTGTTCATTGAAGAGCGTATCCAGCCTCAAATACTCGCTATTGTAAAGGGAATGGTGTTTATGGTAATGTGGATTAGTAATGAGCTTTTCATTGACTTTTCTGTCCGGGCTGTTGCTTTTGTAGGTAACATTTGGTATCATTGGTACCTCCTGACCTTAAACGAACTTCACGCACTATCTGCACCTGAATAATGCATTGCTGTTCTGATACCAGTACCATTGATTGATATTTCGTATTTATGTTTTACAATAATAACCACATAGAAGCTATGATCTTGGATATTTTAAAGTTCAAATAGATGTTTTATTTTAGCAGTTGCTATTTTTCTTGTGGATGGATCACTCTTAGTCATCAGCAGTCACTATCTATTCACTGTCTACATCAACCTTGATCGGTAGCCATGAATCACATATTGGCCATTACATGTACTGCGACCACTTCCTAATTCATAAATCAACTATGAAATGGAAATGTCGTGTGTACAGGGACTTTATCAGACCCTTCAAAGTGTCATTGGATTTCAAACACAAGGTGAAGCGGTCAGGATTAGTCGTGAAGTGTCCCGAACACCATGGTGTTTAGAGGGTATATTTATACCCACTCCATACTCTCTTTAATACCTCAATAGTGTCATGGGTTAATATGATCAATATCAAAATTTGCTGTCAATGTTGCACTACAGGTTAATGGAGGGTTTGTAAGAGGGTATTGCCCACCAAGGCTCCTACATGGAAGTGTTGGAGATTTATTGTGTTATTATTGTTTGTTTGTTTTTTAACCTCATTATAGTGCTATGTACACATATACTGACATCGTCCCCCCAATGAAAATATATAAATACATAAATATAAAACATCTTAATTATGGAAGGTAAGAACAAACAGGATTTGTGAAATTAGATTCTGCGGCTTCCCAGTAGAAAACAGTTTGATATTTAGTTAGGATTGGGATGAGAGCCTTTGAAATATAATATAAAATATAGACTTAAGATCTTTAAATTTGATGTACAATGTCTGCAGTTGAGTATAAAATCCATTTTTCATTATTTTTGAATAGCGCTGTTTGTCCTGTTTTGATTTATGGTAAGTGTGTCTCGACATTTATTGGATTCTCATAATTTGATTATTAAAAAGTAATTTGTTAATCAGATAAACTATCTCAGAGACATTGAGAAGTTAATTACTTGTAGTGGATATAGCCCTCGTACATGGATGGTCATTCTTGGTTGCCATGGAAATGGGGGAAAATTGACATGCTCCTCACATAGAAGGCTATAATAAAGATTCTGTTTAGATTATAATGGCAGGCCAATAAAGACAGAAGAGCATGATGGGTAATAACAATGGCAGCCATGTTGTTTTGTGACTGTCCAATTGGGAGCCATTAAAGTGTCTCAATGATGTACCCTGGGAATTGTTTACATCACATTGCCATGGTGACAGCAGTTTATCTTGACAAGAACAAAAGTAATGTGTGGAGTTGATGACAGAAACACTAGCAAAAGTAGATCAGGTTTTGTATTTGGTAAGCGCCTGTGTAATATCTATATCTATATATGGTTTCAACAGGATCCTTTGACCAGCATATCTCTCTTTCCAGTCTCATTTGTATGAGATGCATGCGTTCAATTCCACTTCAAACCTCCCATTATATTTCCGAAGATTGGTCATTTCACATGAAATTTAACTCCATCCTTCCTGCAATGGACAGAGAGATTGCCATGCAATCCATTTTAAATCTCATTTCAGAGAGCACCTAATGCAATTGAATTTTAATCGGGAATTCTAGACCATTTGATTCAATTGGGCAATTTGCATGTTTTTTTTCCTTGTTTTATTTTTCTGGTTCCGAATTCGTCCGCTTCTTTGAAAGATGAACCAAATTGAGGAAGTTTGGAATTCTTAATGAAATCAAATGAAAGTTTGAAAAGGATGTAAGACTATTATGTGATTAAAAGTGTTTATCTTCTTTGTGTATGGCTTCGACATCGGAACGTTGATTTTGTTAACAATGGAGGCCTTCAGTTTTCATTGCATCTCCCACACAAATATCATCTAGTTATGTTTCTAGAGGTGATAGCTCTTGCACGAATTAGTTCTCGGTATTCAAGACATTCCACCTTCCCATAGCTTCTGGTGCATGTTGATAATGAAGTGATAATTAATTCTCCCCAAACATTGGGCACCATTGTTGTGGAACCATCTTTGTAACGGCAACAATGTTACAGATCGCACCTGTCATGCAGCATGACGGTAACGTCACGGTAACGTCACGCTACATTTGCCGCTGTGTTCTCCCTGGACTCGTAACTCGTAACTTTGCCCTTGTCATCGAGCTCACTGTTTAAATTGCAGGTCCCAAACGGAACATTACGTTCGAAATTTTACGATGGTGATGCTGGTGTAACTAACCACCTCCCGTTTGATGTGTGTCGTGAGATGTATGAGTCACTATCGCGCGCACGCGGATGCAACTAATTAGTACATTTGGTCAGGTAGAGGCTTTGTTCTTTGTGTCCACTGCTCCAGGTAACGACCAGAATGAGCTTGTGAGTCACACAAATAAGATCCTCTGGAATCAATTGCCTGTGAAAGTGATACCACCAGACATTCAGACAAGGGATTATTGAATTTCATAACTCACTTTGAAAGTGATCGGCATCTAAAGAAATCGGCGCAATTGTGTTTAATGATTGTATGAAACATCTGCAGTTTGTTGCTTGCAACTGCTATGTTGGAAATCGTTTGAGGTGGGGAAAGAAGGTTCTTGTTGATTATTCAAGGATTCACCATTGTATTGTTATGAAATCTAGATGAACATGCTGAAATATGTTATGGGATTGATATATTTATAGAATGATTACTGAAGCAAGGTATATGGAATAAATTGCTGAGATATATGCTGGACTATGTTACTCGACTGATATATTTAGAATGATGAATGAAGCAGGATGATATGAAATTAATTGAAACTGCACGACATTGGATCTCGGAATAAATATTGCACAATAACAACAATTCCTATTGCGTGATCCTATGGCAGACCATCTGGAGGTTGTAACTGTTTGGATTACACGCATCACGATGACACTCAACTTCGCGCATGACCAGGCAGGCAGGCACACAACCATTGTCAGAATTAATACACACGGATGACCACTGCAGCTTATGCTTAATTCATAACCGAATGCAATCAAATTACGTAATAGTTTCCTGCAAACATTCCACGGGTGATTAAGGTATTGTGGGACACTCTGCTGACTGGAGGATGTGGAGTATATTGTGAGTACAGTTAGCAAATAATGAGGGATAGGATGGATACTGTGCTAGGGGGGGTGTGGGGAGGGGGTGGAGATAAGTCCAGATAAGACTGGGGATGATGTATAATCTGTCTTGGATAATGGTGATAGGGGCCAAAGCTCCAGACAACAGCTGGACTCAGTGAGTTGGCCAGACAATATTTCGAGCTGGTCAACTGTGGCATGTGGATTGATGGTCCCACCTGCCTTGTTTACACTGAGATACTGATCATTGCGTGAGTTGTACTTTTATCAAATGTAACTCTTTTTTTCTCTCACTAATCATGTCCTTTTTTAAGAATGCATTTATCTTTTGAATAGATGTGCTTAACTCGATCAAATTCATTATGATTGTGTGTGTTTTAGTGTCTCTCTTGCTAAGCTTATTGAATGGGTACTATTCGTCTATCACATACACACAACCCATCAACTAATCCATATATATTTTATGCCATATTGGTGCAAGTCAACTCCCACCATTGCCTCAGACAGTTTCTCATGTTAATATTACTGGTATATCATCTAAAAAATGAATCATAATTTGTCATACCCTGTTTTCTATTATTCGGTCTATGGATAATTTTTTCACAAAGAAAAATATACCTGGCCCTTTGATGTGGAGTTAATGTCCAAAATCTTCAAAGCTGCCGAAAAATCAGGCTGATCTATAAGGGTGACTGTGGTAGGTATAATATATGTAATAACTAAAATGTACAGGCCATCTGTCTGTGCTTACCAGAATATCAGGAGAATTATATTTACTACCGCGGTATGGTCTTACAGTGTGCCTAGATACTTCATGCTTGGCGATAAATGAGAACATAAATATGGCTTATTTATAGTCGGACATTCTGTGCGAATTAGCTGTCTTCATCCTTGCCCTCTTTACTCACTTCCATGAACAATAGGCTAGTTAGTATCCATCTGGAATGGTAGTCTTGACTGGTATCCGGGTTAGTGTCTATCTTGAAGGGAACAATAGCCCTGGTTAGTGTCCATCTGGAATGATAGTCTTGATTAGTGTCCTGTTTAGTGTCCATTTTGAAGGGAACAATAGCCCTGGTTAGTGTCCAACTGGAACTATTGTCCTGGTTAGTGTCCATCTGGAATTAGTCTTAATTAGTGTCATGTTTAGTGTCCACCTTAAAGGGAACAATAGCCCTGGTTAATGTCCATCTGGGACTATTGTCCTGGTTAGTGTCCATCTGGAATGATAGTCTTGATTAGTGATCTGGTTAGTGTCCAACTTGAAGGGAACAATAGCCCTGTTTAATGTCTATCCATGATTATAGGCATGCCTAGTGTCCATACATGACTATGGGCCTGGTTAGTGTCAATTTGTGTGGAACAATAGCCTGGTTAGTGTCTATCTCATATGGACAATAGCTTCGGTAGTGTCCATCCAGAACAATAGACAGTGTTCATATGGAAGTATAGTCTGGTTATCTTCCATCTGGAACAATTGCCAGATTAGTGTAGAACAATAGCTTGTGTTCATCTCATGGGAAACATTAGCATTAGGTTCATATTGTGTTATCTAAGAAATATATATAATGAACAATAGTCGCATCTAGTGTCTGTTTTACATGGAACAATATCCACAAATCGTGTCCATTTTCTGTGGCTCAGTAACCCAAATTGTATTTATCACATATGGAACATGCCTCAATAACCCACATATTGTCCATCATAAACTAAGCATGTCACAATCATGGAATCCTATATTATAGGTATATGTCACAAAAGGAACATGCCTCAATAGCCCACATAATTGTCCATTATATACTTAACATGTCACAATAATGGAATCCTATATCTGAAGCATTGTTGGTCAACTTGAGAGCATGAATTTCATTACATTTGTTTCATGCCCAGATAGCATTGTACAGGTAAATCTTAGATATTATATTTTCTCATGAATACTAGCTATGAATGATATTGGATATTGCTCATTGTTAAAAAAAATAAAGGGGGTGGGGTGGTTGGATGTTTTATGATTATTGTCCTAGGTATCTGGAACCCCATGGTAATATTTCTGACTCACTTCTATGTACTTTCTTCTTTGTTTGCCTGAACTGTACCAGGTCACGTTTCTCATTGAAAGATAAAGTTGCAACATTTGAGCAGATGGCATCTGCACGCATTGTGGTGTATTAATTATGGCTTTCCTCGTACTGCTGTTGTTTTGTAAAACTCAAGTGTTAATAATAGCATTATCTAAATGTGTATGTTTATAGATTTGAGGGATAAAAAATGTTATCTTGGTTTTTATATAAAAAAAAATTATGATTTGTGTAATTATATTTACAACCTAGGTATGGCTTGAAAGGTATTTGTAAATTTATTGTTAATTTCAGCTCATGAAAGTTTGACTGCAAGAAGCTTCTCCTATGTTTAACTAGCATTTTATGTAATAAGTGAACTTAGTGTATCTATCAGGGGAGATTTAATTGAGGGTAATTTTTGTGGCAAGAGTGCGGCACATGGTATAGCCGAAGAGTTTAGCCACATATCAGAGTTTAGCCACATATCAGAGTTTAGCCACATTTCGTGAGATTTATTGGATGATGGCCAAATCTGGCCATATGTCTGTGGGTTAGATGAAAAGGTGCCAAGCTTCCAGACATGGAAGAAAACATGGTATTAACATCAGGTGAGATTTAATGTTTTGATGAAGTATCAAACCTAGGTGGTCAGTGGTGGTAGGTTGAGGTTGCAAGGCTGATGGTGGGTGGTGGTAGGATGACGTTGTAGATAGGTGGGTGGTGGTAGGGTGGGGTTGTAGCACATGCATTGGCTCTATATATAAGCTGGTTTGTGGATTATATAGAATCTTGAAACATTGTAGAATTAGTATTAGATTATAATTTGGAAGGTTGTAATGAAACGATGAACATACAAAAATGCCAAGATGTATATTATAGACACCAACTCTCACAAGTGTTTTGATGTTTAAGTACAACTGTTATTTTCAACAACAAAATTGATGTTTCCATATTTTGATACCAAAAAAGTTACCAGTTATAAAAATAACTTTCAAGTAGATCTCTTTTGACGCAACATACATACAAAATTCATAAATAGATATGTTGGTAAATATACGAGACCTAAAGGCCCATAAATATCTGTCAAACTGGTACCAATGAAGGGTTCATATCTGAAAGTATATGTTTTTTCTTATTTCTTTTCATAAACATGTACTCTTTTTGGATAACTTTGAAGAACGTTGTGCGAAAACGTTAAAATAAATTAAAAATAGTTTAAGGTAAATGTCAGCAGTTGGAGGTGCACAGGATGAGCTTTGACGTGATAAGGTACCGCGCCCTCCTCCCCCACTCCCCGACCTCCAACCCTCACCCCCACCCCAGGGCCAGGGGGAGGGTTCCACTGATATGCCAGGAAGGCAGTGAGCAGATTAAACCTTGGATTGGAATACTCAATAAAGTAAAAGATATGAGATGTTTTAGCATGTCTGTGGATTCACCTGTTCTGCTGACCTGCTTTGTTTATGTCTGAGTGAAGTCTGCAAGGATTAGGACAGTCATTGGGGGGGATGAAATGATTGGGTGGGGGATGGGAGGGATTGGATGGGAGGGAGGGGGATTGGTTTCCAGCCTGGCAGCTGGGAGGCAGATCGGGGATCTACATTTCACAAATACTTCATCTCGCTCTGATAATTTTCGAATGCAGCTTATCGGACTTAGTAGGGGGACCTGGTACTGGTTCTTATTCAGATTGGAATTGCAGAACGTCAGGAAAAGTGGGGAGCGTTTTCCTGCCTATTTTTACCTGCTGCCTTCAGAGGATGTCAAACTGCAATGAAACTAGCTTGATTAAACAAAAGTGGACTTTGTGAAACAATTGTAGCCAAGGCCAACACTCATACAATTGAATCAAATACATTATTCTGAGTGGTCCACAAAATATCTATAGAGCACACATTTTCGAAAATCATGAACCATTCATTTTTTTCCCTCTGTACTACTTGGTTAATTCAGCCAGTTCAAGGAGTTATTGATTTTAGAACACCTTAAAACTGTGTGGGCGAACAGTGTTAAATTTCAATCTGAAAAAAATTCATTTGTTAGTAATTTTTATGTGAATGGATATTTTAAGCAGAAAGATTGACACGTAGTCTTGCGTCTTGATTTCACATCTTGAGTATCAATCATAAGCGCTTGCTATAGTTATTTTTTGAAAAAAGACAGCCCCCTGGGTATTTAATTAATATTTTGCAAGCAGATTGTTCCGTATCATAACTTGTATTGATTATTGAGTGTCATAAAGGCAGATTGTTTGTCATAGGTGGCATGTATTACTCAAGAAGTTATTGTCAAATCGCGACATGTGTGTCGAGTCTCGGGAGATAAAAGTAACCTTCGGAAAGGTCATCCAACCACAGTCATAACCCCCAATCGGATCAAAAAGAAATATTGATATCTTCAGATTCATTCTTTTGCCATTTCCAGGTAGCATTGATGTCCCATGTCAGTCATTACCACAGAAATGTTGTTGCTAGATTAATCTGTTCATTGAACCTGGATGAGTATAGCCAATTTGGTCGGCCATATTTGATGTTTCTATATTTTCATCCGAATAAAACATGTATGATGGTGTCGGAAGGGGGAAGTAATGATCCATTGCTTGACACTGGAGAAGTTCATGCAACTAGCAACAGTCAGTTGTAAGCTGTAGAAGGTTCTCAGAGCTGCATCCAGCAGGTTCATTGACCATTGGTCTTCAATATTAACATACCTCAAACCAGGGCTCGACAGTAAGGAGTGTCCACCTGCTCAGGGCAGGTATTATCCACAGGCGGATAAGTAAGGTAGCTCAGATTAACAAGCCTTTTACCTACAGGGCAAGTAGTTTCATGTCCGACACAGGACACAGAGACCAGAGCTTTTTGTGACCAACTGTTGAATAATAGGATTTTTATTTTCATTTTTAAACATGTGTAGTTTGAAATAATTTGAATTATATTTTATTAGTTTTTATGACCACTGAATTGGCATGAAGTTATTTCAAAGACTATTTTTATATCTGCTTGTTGATGTAATTTTCTTTTAAATAACGAAAGAACGTTATTAATCTAACCTGTGAGTATCTTAAAATTTTGTAATTCACATTGAATACCTGCTTGAATACCTGAATCATACTGTATAACCTTATTGAGATTTTGCATTTTGTAATTATTCAATGTCAGGAAGAGAAATATCTGATGCCTAACCATGTATTCAATTCAGGTTTCAACCTTTTAGTTGGCATCTATCTCCAACAGTTTGAATTACATTTTATTGCTCTGGATGTAAGAAGAGAAAGCTACATTTGACCTTGAAGTGGTATGGGCATTGTCTATAAATGGAGTCTGAAATGTCTTCTTTCGCTTTTGGGACTCTTATGTCCCGACTTAGTGTCAGTTTTTGAATTTGGGGATGAAACATTAAAGATTTATGTATTGCCCTCTAACACCACTTTAGAGTTTGATATAGTGTTCTTATCCCTGATTATCGGCTGCACACGAGTGAAAGAATCTAGCAGAGATGTCAAGCAATGATTCATTCACCCACTCACTCAATTTTCCCCGTGATTAAATTTTGAAAATATTTTATTATCGTTGATGCAAGTGGCTAATGGCCGAACTTCCTGTTTCAGGTAAACGGACAGGATCTGTCACAGTCAAGCCATGAGGAGGCGGTAGAGGCATTCCGCACAGCCAAGGAACCCATAGTGGTCGAGGTTTTACGAAGGGTCAACAAGAATAAGATGAAAAATCGTTCTCCGACAATGGTGTCAATCGGAACTCAAACGGAGGAGGACTTTTACTGCTATAACCGACCGCCAACACCGCCCCCTGGATTCTACCCACTCCAAGTCAGCAGGTAGGCACCACTAGGACCTTGTTTTGTTGATATTGTGAGGGCGGGTGGTAGTGCGGTGGTAGAACGTTGGACTTCGGAACCAAAGGTTCCAGGTTCAAATCCTGCCCCAGGGGTCTGGCATCAATGTTCGCGAAAGTTACCTGTCTGTAGAGTGGCAATGCAGTTATCATCCTTGGTCTTGTCGGTACCAGCCAGTGCTCGCAGGTTTACTGCCACATTCAGTGCTACGGATGTTGCAGGTTTCCTCCTGCCCTAAACTGACAAGCCGTGATATGTGAAAGAATCTTAAAGCGGCTCTTACCCCCAATCCCCAAAAATAAATGTTGATGTAAATGTTGGAAGCAGTGGTATCCTCTGAAACACAGGCCTAGTGCTTCTGTAAGCCTCCACAAGCCAAATGTCTCCACAATCCACCAAACGATCGTAGTACTACAAGAGTCGACTCGTATACGTATGTTTTGAGGTGTGACTGTCTTAGTACTATGATCGGTCCGTGGAACAGGGTCTTTGTCAATCAGGGTTGGAGAGATGTATTGTATGAAAGAGCAGTCATTGAGGCTATGTCTCAAGGATGAAATAGTTCATGCAGAAACTGGAAGTGACATTAGAGTTTGATCATTTCTCCTTAAGAAAAGGTCTGCTACCCATAGAAGGGAAACCTGGTGTAGATCTTTACCCAATCTTCTCCCCAATCATTTATAGGATGGTTCTCATTCCTTATGGAAATTGTTAGGTCTTCCATCACAAAAATTAGCTTACCTTGGGAGGATAACCTGGTGTAGGTTTTTATGGTGCCCTTCATTGGATAGATCTCACTATTTCTTTTAATTGTAGTCAACTTCAGATTTTGATGTTTAATGCCAATAGAATAATGTGCTATAATAATATACAGATGTATTCTGACCTGATGTTGTTGATTTGAATGTCAACTTTACAATTTATACAAAGTTATTCTGCTCGTCAAATATTTGCTGGCATAATGTTTACGGTAATAGACCTGAATCATTGGTTGTGGCTACACTTCTCGAATTCAGAGACATTCTAGGCACTAGACTCTAACTTAATTATTGACAAAACGAGTTGAATTTCAATTTCAAAGAAAAGTTCCTCATTGCATCCCAGTCGAGCAGAAAATTATGAAATTCTTTTCTTTTCATTTTATTTAAATAGGATAATAAAATGGAATATTTCTGGAACCATGGCTTAGGAAAAAAAAGATGACATATTTTCGTACTCTATCTGGCATATTGATGACATTTGGAAAAAAATAGACGCCATTCAAACAGTATTTTGCTATCTGGTGGACACCATACCAGCATGCATCGTGACATTTGAGCTGAAATTTACACCGCAGTCTTGAGACGTTAGGCCAGGAATTGAGGAGAATTACTCATTGCACAACAGATGCAAAGTCTGACATGACCGGCGCTGTTCAGAATCGTTTCTCGCCATCTACTGCGTACACTAGCATCTCAAATGCACCAACTTCCTCGATATAGGCTATTACCAATCTAATTTCATCGCAATTGTTTTTATACCTTACTCGTCAGTTGAACGAGAAGTAATATTTATTTATCTTCGAATACACGTATGATATATGTATACATAGAAGTGTTTTACGAGAATATCCGGAAATTTATCTCCATATACTTACGAAATATCAGTGTTTTTTTAGCGATAATAACAACTTCAAAGAACTGGTCTCCATAGTGGCAGTGAAGTTATTTGAAAGGATGAATAAAAACAAATTATTTGAAGGTATTTGCTCTCTGGGGATTGTGATAAAGTATTATATATATATAAGTAAAATTGAGTGCAGAACTTTTCACGAGAGGGTAGTGTGTAATGACTACTCAGCTAGTTTGGTGTAAAGATAAATATTCTCGACAGGTGAGCACTTGAATTACCCAGCATTCCCTGCATCAGATAGTCCCATGATCCTTTCCTTCTTAGATACTCCATATCTGAATTAGAATTGTGCTAAAAAATGTGAAGAAAATAGTTTCAATGTTTATTATCGAATTTCAAGAAATAGAATTCTTGGAAAATGCATCTTTAAAAATATCTTTATTCAGGTTACTGGCACTTGTAGGTTTTGGTGGTAAAACATGGCTGGCCCTGATAATGTATTGTTTACTTGAGTGTTTTGTCCGGAAGGTATTGGCCCATGACTTTCCTTGTTGTGGATGGAACAAAGTTGATCTAGATTCCAGATTCACTACTCGAAGGTGGATTGGCTTTGAAGTTTTCATTGCTGGGACATAAAAGTGGTACCTGAGCCACGTAAAGATTGCGATGTAATCCTGATATTTTCAGTGCAGGTCGGGGACCTAGTTATCTCCCCTTTACTCCCTGCTTGGGTTAGTGCACTTATGTTTCTGCGCTTAGATAATGTTGGTCAAGTAGTGTGGATTTATTGCAGCCATTTCTGAAAATAAGTTATATTCTGGTTTATATTGTAACAGCAGTCTGTAAAACGCGTAATTAATTTGGTTTAACCTAAATAATGTATTGGTTAATTTCCGACAAATCATTGGAATAAACTATGCACCAAATATCTTATAAGAGAACAGATTGGGTAATGAATTTCAAATCAGATTTTTGTGGGTAATATAAATTATGAAAAGATATATCCATGTTATAAAACATAACTACAAATAAACCTGTTGTTAGAAGGTCCATGAGTTACACCTTCACAATTACTTCCCTATCAAAGATAGCGCGCAGCAGTGAAAATTATGAAAATATTAATAAACTGCAAAATGGTCGGGCAAGTGTGGGGAGGGCAGAAACCCAGCCTGAGGGAGGAGGAACCAAGGGGACATAATCCTGTTGAGAGATGGCGAGAGATTTATAATTACTCCAGCAGATTTTGATGAGTTAGAAACGAGGGGATTGGAGGCCTCCTACATAAACTCTGAAACTCCTGCCATAAACTGTGCAACTTCAAATGGATCAACAGACTCGGCTAATGGCTGTTAATAGACGGCAGTACTGGTTGGCACGCGACTGGGAAGTTCACAGCTCACACGAAACGCGTAAACCACGTGCACAAAAGTAGACAGGTGCAACGTGACCATAAAAATCGGAAAGTGTCATATTTTTATGGGCTCCTCTTGGGACGTGTTACGTCATCATTTTGAGGAGCGTTCTTGCGGAGGCTTTCTGGCTGGGTTTTTTCTGTGCATAGATAATTTAATTGTTAACCTATTATGTTAACTTTCTACCTGCTGGTGGCTGTCACACATGCACTGTTGAGAAGTAACTGTTAGTAGTGAAGGATCATCTTAACCCTCTCCTTGCTGGATTAGATGCAGCTCTTGAGGGCATCTCCGGTTGCCTCCAGCATGGAGAGGGTTAAGGGAGCTATCCTTTCTCATACATACATACATCACAGTAAACAGAAAAACTTTGCATATTTCACTCGGTCATGCTGGATTATAAAAGAATGTTCATGAATGTGTAAGCATAGTATGTGTGTTAACAACAGCAAAAACTGGTTGCTTTGTGGATAATAACATGGTTGGGTAGTAGATACAGTAAGTGTATTACCGGTAGTATTTAAAAATGCACTCACAAAGTAACCAAGCTTAAGGGAGAGATCATTGATTATCAATGGGAGAAATATAAGAATCTACTAAAGTTACACACACACTGAACTTACTGGCATGTAGGTATTTACAAAACAATGACAAAGGTAAACAAAGAAAGCTATATCGAATTGATGCTTCACACACAGAGACAGACGGATGTTTGAAGCAACAACAATAATCTTCAGACATGTCACAATATTCTGGAGTCAGGTATAGTTGTACTAAGTAAAGAAGAACTTCACCCATCAGTGAATATGACGAATGTGTTCTTTATGTTTTGATTTTTCTCGTCCTTTGTGTCACGGTCAAGGTCACCTCTGTTGTGCTCGATGCATTTTGTTCTCAACCTCCAGAACAAGCCGTTTGGCAGTATAGTTCCGAAATAGATCCCCCCGTTGGTTTTGAAAGTAAAACCCTTTACTATGCATCTCTCTAAGTAAACCTCTTGATTTTTTAAAAGATTTGTTGCGCAATTGACGACCATTTGATGCTGTGCGTCAGCTGCTGCTGCAATGCAAGCAGGACGAACGGGAATTTCTGCTGAAGTGTGTCAGAGGGAAGATCGCAATGAGACTTTGTGTATCTCCGTGTGATGTATGCAGGGTCAGTGCTGCCATCTGGCGGAGCCGTCAGACAGCACCTGCCGTCACAGCTCAAAAACCTCCACCATCTTCGCAGTCAGGGGCAAAACAGATGCTAATCCAATCTACTCGCGTGATAAACCTATACCGTCGGCCTCCAAAGGATGAAAACGGTACATACCTTCCTCAAAAACGTAAAGCGATACCTTCTTAAAACATATATATCTGAGTTGCTTCCCTTTGGATAGTAGTTATGTATGATCATTCAAAATTGTCGGCCATAATTGACACGTACATATAAATGTCATTACCGAGACACTCACAAAATACAAATCAGAATCTGCAAGTATTTCAAAGAACCATCAATTTGGGGAATTAAAATGTTTACTTTGAAAAACGGCAGATAATGGAGAATTAAAAAGTACAAATTGTCTGTCAATGAGTCGACTACAGATCTCTAATTTGTGGCTCCTATGGCTACGATTTCGCAATTTTTCACCAAGGATTTCAGGCCTGCCAGTTCTTCTATTCTTTCTTTTCTAACTCCAAGGCACAAAATGAGTACACGGGTAATGTCAATTAATTAAAAGGTGATTTCTTGCTTGATTTAGCACTATTGGAAGCCATGAGAGACCAGCAAGCCACAGAGGCCATGGAGTTAGGCATCATCCATCACACTGTCACACACACACACATCCCCCTGCGCTACAGCTGGGGACTGCAACATGCAATGCGTGTGCATTAACCCCTTTGAGCCATCATCTTGCATTAACTCTTTGCACCACGGTTTGGGACAGGGGTTCAATAATACACCGATAATTTAGGTTACAGAAATTTAGAATTTTCATTGTAGTATAATTCCAGTATAACATTTTTAATATTTTTGTGAGATGTCAATATTAGGAAGTATAGACTTCAATTTAAAGAATATTTATATAATTTTTCTTTACAATTTGCATCTAACATCTATAATTATTTGGATATATATGTATCGTAACATGTAGTCAGTGATGAAATGTACACTGTACGTATAATACAATTTATAATATCCAAATATTTCTGAATCTTGGTTATATTTCAGTACATCCAAACTTGTGAATTACCCATATCTACAAAGAAGCTCAATTTTTTTTTATTACCTTAAATTTGAAAGGTCACAGGTTCCATTTTCGGCGATTCTCTGAAATGTTTATATTCCTTCTTTATCCTTCAATCCCGAGTATTCCTACTTATGAATATACAGCAGCTATGGTTCAATGTCAAGGTCACTGATGGAAGTTCTTGTAAGAGTACTCATTATTCATTATTTGTCTGATTGCAGACACAGTTCAGGCAGAAAGTAACCGGGCATTTACAACCAAAGACCAAGGGGATGATTCTCCATGTCTTTTCATCCCCAATTAACACAATTCTAGTTGAATACTCTTTATGGTCGAGGCCAATAATCTGTGCTCTATTGGAGGCATGTTTCTGAAGGTACCATGTTTACCCAAAGTTCCAACAACACTGATGATACATACCATGATTCATCAATGTCTAAGAAAGCTGATGATACGTACCGTACTTTATCCATGTCTAAGAATGCCCATTGTACTTCTGCTGATAGTTGTCTAACTTTGCATCACAGGAAGTGACATGCGGGTCATATCAGTTGAATCTGATGCCTCGCGGAGGAAAATCATCAAATGAGATTGCTTTTACATGCATGTTATCGGGTTATTCATGTTATCGGGTTATTCAGACTGGGTAGTGATATGAACTAGCAACAAAACATGGAAGGATTTCATTATTCTTCGGGCAAAGGTAAATTTTTTTATATTTCTTACATCGCGATTTATTTGTAATACGGGAGCTCCAGAGCATGGCTTTCCCATTTCAAAGATGGCGTCTGTTTGTGGACTGTTTGAAGTGAAGCCTACGAGAGCCACCCGGAGCTCCTTACACCGTTCCACAATCACTTTTCATTTCACACAATTCTTTCATGTCAAATAACACTGTTTGAATCGGGCTTTAGCCGTAATCCTTGCTGATCTTTACAGAATGGTGGAATTGAGTTGGGAATTGGATTTTTTTTGGCAGCAAATGCAACAGTGTCTATTGATTGGTGTAGGATTGCGAGCCCAACAACCAATCTCATTCTGTCATAGAAAATGATGGTAAATGAGAAATCTTTGCAATTTTGCCATCAATGTTTTTAAGATGGACACACAAAAAAATGTTTTGGTACGAATATTTTAAGACATGCTTAGATGTATTCCTGTTGTGGCATGCTGTACTCTCAGTCGAATAATTTCATTTTTTTTATTCTGGCAAAAAATACCTCTAGTGTGACATCAGTAATTTCTGTTGATATTCTGCTATTTAGGAAGTATTTTCTTAAAAAGGACGAAAACATTCTCAGATATTTGTTTTTTCTCTCTCACACATGTGGGATTAAGCCTCGACTCTAAGTAGGGGCAATGGTATACAGTCTGCTGGATATTGGAAAGGAAGTATACATCTCTTTAACCCCTTATGTCTTAAATACATTATCCTTCCTCAATACACACTTCCTGATACATTAACCTTTTTAAATTTCAATGGATATTATTTGTATATTCTGTACTGGATAGTGTGACAATGGGTAGACTTTACATGTTATGAAGGGTTGAATTTAGAATGCTTGGTTTTTCCATAGACAAGGGGTTAATTGGTTTGGAAAGGTTTGACTTCCTGTTGTATGAGCTACGGATCCTCCACAATATTGGATGCAGGTGCATTTCATGGCTGCCATGTCTCACTGTAGAGGATGGCCACTTCATCATCTTATTAACATGTAGTCAGTTGCCATGGTTTCGGTCCTTGTCAAAAACGTAAGAATTCCTTGTGTCTGTCAGTCACTGAGATGTCGAATCGTATAATAGACCCTGCAACCTTGACTAAAGTGACCTTTGTTTTTAGTATTTACTGTAATTAATTTAATTGGCAATATTAGTCAACTGGTAGGAATTCCTTGTGTCTGTCAGTCACTGAGAAGTTAAATTGTATAATAAACACTGAAGCGTCAATCTTTGTCTTTTATCAGTATTTAGCAGTTTAGTGTAATTAATAATGCATGTGCCTTTATCTGTCAGTCATTGAGAAGTATAAATTATATATAGAGGATAGTAAACTGTGTTCTATTTCATATCAACTTTTTTCCCCGAGTGTAATGATTTATATTGCACGAGCTTTAGCGAGGGACATAAAGTTGATATGAAATAGAACACAGTTTAGTATCCTATTTATTGCCCCAGATGTATTTTACGTGTATATTCTGTCTAAAACGAAAATAAGTCGATACATTTTCTTGTGACACACACGGAATAGTACATAATCGTGTTTGCATGGGTCAGCCAATGGGAATGCGAGAAAGTATGAATGGAATGCGATATGTCACGGGTGGTGCATATCGTTTAGATATGACATCGTTGAAAACATCACACTGGGGCAATACAAGAGACTCTGCAACCTTAACCAAAGTGATGTTTGTTTTTAGTCAGTATTTAATGCAATTAAGTTAATTGGTAATATTAGTCAGCAATGTAAGAATGCCTTGTGTCTGTCAGTCATTGAGATGTCAAATTGTATAATAAACCCTGCAACTGCAACTAAAGTGATCTTTGTTTTCATCAGTATTTAGTGTAATTATACTAATTGGTAATATTCTAAATATTCGAGATATGGTATGGTATCTATGAAGCTATGTGTACTGTAGTTCTTGGTTTCATTTTGGAAAAATACCAAAGGAAATTTTTTAACAGTCACTTTTTTCTTCAAATATTAAAAAGGGAAGAAAATGGAGTTTTTATGAAAAATGGCCAAGCTTGTTTTGACGTCTGCTCCCTTCCACTTGTTGTGTCAAGTATTTATTATGGCCTTTGCGGAATGTCATATCAAAGAAGACCCCATGTAACTGTCCACTGTTAGCCACAGTTTGGTATTTATGTTATTGTTAGCCACAGTTTGGTATTTATGTTGCACTGGGCCTGTCATCTTTAAAAATGACTGATTGCCAAAGAAAATATCTTCGACTGAGATCAAGCTTAGTTGAAAAATCCTGTGCTTTCCAATTTCATGATCTTCAAACATTGAAATAAATATTGATGGAGAAATGTTAATAACTTTGAAAATAGTATGATAAATAATCGACATAAAGAATGTCATCCATCCCTTATGACACAATATTCGACACAATGTTGGACACAAAAATACCAATTTCTGTCCTTATGGCCATCCATCATGCTGACATTTCATAACCAGAAAGAAAAGGGGGAAAGAATAAGAGAAAGATTGTTCCAGCAAAAAATAAGATAAAGATACCTTGACAGCAATCTCAGAGGTTTGTGGCACAAAGGAGTTTTTGATACAGTTGCCATGTTTCTCTGTGATAGCAGCACATTCCATCTGGTTTCCACTCAACAACAAACAGGGTTTTGTGCAAACTCTAAGAAGCCATTCACGTTTGTAATCGAGCATTTCAATGGAGGAAATTTCGTCATCATTAAATACTCATCTTTGACAGATGCACAATGCACTGTGCTCCACATCGTTTGAATTCATCCGGAAGCAATCGCCAAAGGTGTATTCCATGTTCATTGTTTATTCATGATGTTTCAATTAATGTTGTTCCTTTTATTGGCTGTGGATACACAGAGAGCTGTATTCAGTTATACTACAGCAGCAGATAAGCACACACACACATGCCCCCCCCCCACATACTCTTTTCATTGACAATCGATAAGGAGCATTAGGATGGTACAGGTAAGAGATGTTTGACATCGTCCTCATTGTCCACTCAATGGAGGCGTATTTGCGATTCTTGGACTTTGGTTTGTTATTTTTCTTTGTATTCGAGTGAAATGAAATAATTATCAGATGGTTATCATCTGTTGTGACAGCTTGATGTTGACAAAATGTTCCATGCATTATTTGAATTTTGTTTTAACTATCACAGATCCTACTAGTATCTCCTAGGCATATGTTTTACTGTGTAATGGTTCTTTGAAAATCTATATTATTCTAATCAGTCATCATCATTATCTTATTATTATTATTATTAATATCATTATTTTTATTATTATGTTTTAAAGATTATTTATATTTTTTTATATATTTTTTATTGTTATTATTATTTATTATTATTATTATTATTATTATTATTATAACTATTATTATTATTGCTATTTATTATTATCTCTTCCAAAATGAATATCCATTTAACATGTCTGTATATCATGTTTACTGGTTTCTGTCGTCCTAACGGTTGGACTGATGTGAGCTATGTATAGTGTATATCGCAGCAAATGGCTACCATTCGTCAAGGTCAACTGGTCAAGTAAAAGGTTCCCCGTTTACAATACTGAATGATATTTTTTTCCCGAGAGTTGGCTCTCAATTCCACCAGTGTCTTCCAACACGAAACGCATTTGTCGCACAAGGAGGGGCTATCCCTGAATACCGCTCGGGGCGACTGAGATCTTCGTCTCGGCACCGCAGTCCTTTGCACTGGAAGCTATGTCTCGCATGTTTATGCCCCATAAAAGGATAGCCGTCTGCTGAATAGCTGTTCATCACTGTCGCAATGCTGTGTCCAGCTATCATGACAAAAAGTCATTTCCAGCCCCTATCTGAGGCTGTTTTGGGATTAGCTGCAGACGTTCATGTACGGGGAAGTGAAGAAATATTGCTGACGAGTTTCATCAGTGATCTCTTTATCTCTCTCTCTCTCTCTCTCTCTCTCTCTCTCTCTCTCTCTCTCTCTCTCTCTCTCTCTCTCTCTGTCTATCTATCTGTGTGTCTCTTTGTGTCTGTGTGTCTATCTCTTTTACATTTAGTGAAGGCCAGGTTGCATTAGCGCCAGATACAAACACATAATGTTGCATAAGGCACCAATACTATCGAA
>JAUTBT010074910.1:0-13370 GCA_032361225.1 Lepetodrilus schrolli
AATGCTTCGCTATACTCACTTCACCGGCCATAATCCTCCTATAGAGGCTATGGGAGCAAACTGCGACGCCAACTCCGTCGGGAGGAAATTTGACACTCAATCTTAAATTTCTCCCAGAAAAACACATGTCAATACAGCCAAGAGCACCTCCGTAGATAGATTATCCATTATCTCTGCAAATAGTATCCTCATGTGCTCCGCCGTCCCCATACCATCGCGACCGGTGTTCACCCATGCGCTCTTGAAAGTTTACTGATTGGTCGGATCCGTTACGGAAGTTACATCTTCACCACACACAGACGAGGACATAAACCTAATTTTAGATTTATTATTATATGTTATAGAAGGCCGTAAAAAATGGTACTGCGCAAAATGTAAGGAGGAAAATAGCATGCCATCCCCCGACTATGCTAATGCTTATATCAAAAACCTCATGTGGAAAGGATTAAACGACCGGATAAGGAAGTCGGCTGTAAGATTCGGCGATGGCCCAGCCATGGTGCTATTTTGGAAAATGGACATGATCCATTTCTTCCATAACAACCACCCAAAGTATGTCATTCTGGCACATCGCCTCCTTGCAGGTAAATTGACATCAAAATATTCCAAATGTGGTGAAGGAATAATAGCACTCACACTGGTGTTGGTATTGGTATACAACATAAAATCACATTACAATGTCTCCGTAATACAACTAAAGTTTCAGGTGTTTCAGGATGGCTACCTCCCAGATTGCAAGCGGATCTCATTTGGAACAGAACCGCCAATATCCGGGGAGGTTCGGGTTGCAATCTGGCCCTGGACTATGTGAACGAGACATTAAATAGAGAATTCTTAGATAGTCATCATATGGAGGACCTTTAACAAACGCCTCCATAGACAGACATGGGAAAACGATAGGTTCAACTGCAAAAAAAATTGGCAATGTGTTAAAAAAGGCAGCGGGGACTGGCATCAGGGCCAGCGCCCCCTCCATGAAAAAAGCCAATGCCACTACACTCGCTATGGTGACATACCTAGCTGGCCAATCTTTGACTTCCCCAAAAGCAGGCCGGACGTTTAGAGCATTTCCATTGCATGCTACTAAAATGGTTGTTAACATGGAAAGGTTTCAGGCAAAAATCGGTATACTATCACAACGGTTAGATAGACGACGGAGAAACATGCAATCATGAGAGAGAGAGAGAGAGAAAGTGTATATATTGTATATAATTATGGCTGCATTTATAGAACAAAATATCAAGTGTTTTTGTGTGTATGTGTGTGCGTATTTATATTTATAAATGGAGCTTTAAAGAAAAAGCAATAGTATTAGTCATTCTCTTTTCTTTTTTTTGGCCCCACTTCACAATGACTGGTAAGACGGCCTTTAGTGATTTTATTCATGTGATCACTTTTCACTTCCGTAACAGTTCCGACTTTTACATAAAATCGATCCGACCAATCAGTAAACTTTCAAGAGCGCATGCGTGAACACCGGTCACGATGGTATGGGGACGGCGGAGCACATGAGTTGGCGTCGCAGTTTGCTCCCATAGCCTAGCTATGTGTGAATATATGGTGAACTGCATTATCGCTGCGGCCTCAATCGGACAATCGCGTACGTGATATGGCTGCCACTATCGGCAGAGATCGATCAAAATACCCTAATCTGCGTTCTGTCGTGTTGCTTTGTATCCGGATGTAGCGAAGTGTGCTTGTTTTGATGACGTAGTTCACATCTTCCTCTGCAACCGCACATTTCAAATTTTGTAATCGTCCATCAGGAAGTTTACGATTTGTTTGTACGAAAATTGTTGCCAATTTTTACGAAGAAATTTGAATAAAACCATCAAATATCACCTTGAAGGTAAGTGAAATATTTTCTGAAACCCATAATATATTATTTTTCAATCTCTTTGCGATGTGTGTGCTGAATTTGATGGAAATTTATCGATTCTCTCATTACGTTTTTATTCGCACAAAAGTGCGAGTCGCCTCTGAAAAGGCCAAATGTAAACAGATTTTCGGGTTAAAATCATTTGAATTTGCATTGTTATTTTCCAATGTGTTTTTGTGATTGGTAAGTATCGTTTGTTTACAGATGTTGTCCATTTCATTCAAAATTAAATATATTTTGTGACATTAGCGTGATTAGGTTTTTGTTGATGATTCTGTGATGTTTTAACCCCACCCACCCAAAAAAAACAACACACACACACACCCCGCCACCACCCCACAATTTTAGATTATTCATTTATTGATGGTATTAAATGTTTAGTTTGTCTCTTTTCAGAAATTGATCTTAGAAATTGAAATAAAATATGAGAAAGAAACAGAATAAGCGTGTCTTGTTATCATCCAAGCCTGGAGTCATCCGCCAATATCTGATGGATAACTTTAGCCTAGTACCAGATGGGCAGCTTAAAAATGGACACATTCTCTACATGTACTTTGAAAATGAGAAGTCTGCTGCAAAAACAATCCATTCTGTGCAGGTAAAACTTGGCTCTCAGTTCATTGTGTCTCCCAATGACTTAAAGAAATTGACCAGTGCTCTTGAAAAGTACAAAAATCATCATAGAGAGAATGTTATGAATAATTTCAAACAGTTTTGTGGTGAAGACTTCACTGCATTTCACTTCGTTATTCAATCTGCTGCTCATGACTTGGTGAACAACATGGAACTTGATGATGATACACAACCTCAGCCACCAAATGAAACACCAGAGTCAATGCCTGGTCCATCTAGGTGTGATATTTCACTTGGGCAGACCTCCCCACTAGTTAAAATGACTCCGATCCGTTGGTCCAGAGGAAATGTCACGCCTCAAAAGATGAAAATGAAAAAGCGTCTTGATTTTATCCAAAGCTTACGCAGTGCTGAAAAACGGAGGTATAAGAAGAAGCTGAAAGAATACAGTAGCCAACTGAATGTGCAGAGACTGTCCCAGATCAAGTATTTAAAACAGGAAATTAAGCGCAAAACGACCACCATTTCACTTAAGGATGCCATCATTGTTCAAATGAAAAAGGATGTCAAGGATCTTCATCAGAAACATGCAACAGGAGAGGTTAGACAGAACCCACAACAGGAATTCAAGAAACTAAAACGTGTTCACAGACGATTAAAGGATTCAAACAAGGTTAAGCGCGCAGCATCTGCTTCCACTGCTTCTTCAATGGTCTCTCTGGAGGAGTATGTTGATTTGCAAGAACAAATAAAGAACATGGGGGACACAATAAAATCACTTCAGAATGAAAAAGCAAAGCTCGAGGATGTTGTGGAGGTTTTCCAAAAGCAAGAAAAAGATACTAAACGTGATGGCAAAAGTTATGATGATAGTTTAAGACTCATGGTTTATGACTGTGTTGTTAACCAAGTTCCAACTCAGAACATTCCGGAACTAATAAATAAATTTTCTCAAAGGACTGGGCAAACATTAACAGAGTTACCTCACAGGACAACTACAGAACAAATGACGAGAGAGTTAGGCATAATCGCAGACCTGCAGTGTGCTGAAGTGGCCATGTCATCAAAGGATCTCACCTTAGGTTTTGATGCGACAACGCAAGAAGGCGACCACGTCAACAGCATCCATCTCACTACAAAGACAGGCTGTCAGGTTGTTGCTGTGGATCAGTTAGCAGGGGGTGCAGCTGATGACTATAAGGACCATGTGTGTGATGCAGTTGATAATTTGGCCACAGTCTACGCAGACTTTCACGAAAAAGACTTTCAGGAATGCAGGTCAACAATGATAAGCAACATATCAAATACCATGACAGACAGAGTAGCTGTGAACCATGCAGCCATTCGCAGTATTTCTGAGACATGGAATAAGACCCTCAACGAAATGAACTGTCATTTACATCCTTTGGACACTGTGGCTAGTTCATGTCGTTCTGCCCTCAAGTCTCTTGAAACTGGAAGGGGGCAACTTTTTGGTAAGGATTGCTTGGCAGGAAACCTGGTGCTGCAGATAAACAAGTTACGCTACAAAGACGGAAAGGGTGATCCTAGGGGTTTCGCCACCTTCCTTGATGATAATAAGTTACCAAGGGGTATCCTTCCACGTTACCGAGGCAACAGGTTACATATACTTTTTCATATTTGTGGGAAGTTAGTGGAGTTTTATGATCTGTTCCAAGAATTCTTTTCAACCGGGTCAGTGTCGTGTGGGGGATTGCAAGGGAGCATACTGTCGGATTTCAAGAGGGAGACATCACAGCTGGAGATGCAGGTGCTTGGACTTCTTGGTAAAATGTTCTCTGGTCCATGGATGAAAAGATTTTATACCTCGGCGGAATCACAGGTGGACCATGTTGATGGAATAGGTTTGGTGAAGGAGGTGATTGTCAAGTTGAAACTGTGTTGTGAAGATCCAGCCAGCATACTATATCGGGACAGGGATTTCTTTGGAGAACAATTGAGTGACCAAGACAGTACTCTAAAAAAGTTATTGATACAGCCATCAAACAAAAACCTCTTCTGTGAGATGACAAAAGTGTGTATCTCTGCCATTGTCACTGTGCTGGAAAGACAATACAGACGTTATTTCGAGATGAACATCTCCGAGCAGCTGAGGAGGGAGACAGAGTCATGTAGGTCGCATAACATTGATGCGGAAGAAATCATGGGCATGTTCTCTGCTGCCAAACAACGTGCAAAACATGCAACCATGTGTTTTCTGTCATCCAGAATGCGTGCCAGGAAGAATCGTGTTGTACCATACATCGATGGCATGCCACCGGAAAAGAGGAAGAACGTAATTATATGGGCAATTGGTGCAGCTCGGAAAAAGAGGCATTTAAATCGCAAGAAGCACGTGGAACTACGTCAGGAACTTTCAAGAAGGGCAGCAAAGAAACGACAAAAGAGGGAACAAAGGGAAAGAAAATTGGTTGAAAACAAACTAAAGAATCTGAAGCCAGGAGAATGTCAAGCTCAGTTCCCTGAATTGGAGCAAAAGTCCCTCAGTGATCTTGAGGACATTTTGACAGGTGCCATTGTCGGCAGGGACCTTTGTCATGTCTGGTTTGATGTGGATGAAATAGAGAAGACCGTCTACAATGGAAGAGTTGACAAGCGGAAAGGAAAGAAAGGAATTATGTACAAAATAGCATACTGGAGTCAAAGTGAAACATACGCTGATGCTGTGGATTATGAGATGTCTATGTTTGAACTTGGTGCAGATCTGGTCTCTGGAGATTTGATGCTATCTTAAGATAAGTATAATGGATATTAGCAGCTCTTGGGCACTGCCTGAAAAATTCACCCAAGGCTGCAGGCATTCTCTCGAACATTGATGTGGATGAAATAGAGAAGAGCGTCTACAATGGAAGAGTTGACAAGCGGAAAGGAAAGAAAGGAACTATGTACAAAATGTTTGAACTTGGTGCAGATCTGGTCTCTGGAGATTTGATGCTATCTTAAGATAAGTATAATGGATATTAGCCGCTCTGGGGCACTGCCTGGAAAATTCATTCAATGACTTGTCTTCTGTCTTCATAAGAGGGATTATGGATATTTTTGGTGAAGTTCTCCAAAATTGTAAAATATATTCCATCTGTCAGATGCAGATGTCCCTTTCATAACAAGTTTTTGTTCTGTGTGTTGTCCTGAAAATTCCCCCAAAATACTCTTGTGTGTAATCAGTCAGAATCACCAAGGTTGCGAGGATTATATTTGAGAGAATTAGCTGCCACACTAAATCGCTGATGGATCCAGAATCACACCTGCCTTTACTTAAAATGGCTTATTCTTATTCCTAATTTAAAAAGCTTTCCAATGATACCAAGTATTTGAAATTTGAACAAGAATTAAGAAAGTTATGGAATTAAACAACCGGAAACCTAAGAAACGGGTCACAAGTCAACTCAAGTTGGCTGATTGTTTTCCATTAAGGCCATAAAACGTGCCTAATTTCTGAGGTATAAAAATCCATAACCTTTTTATTGTTTGTCACCTGAAGGTGATGTTGGTATCATTGGAAAGGTCTTGTTAAGCCCTTTCCAATGATACCAGTTATGTTTGTAAGGGTAAACTTTGAATTTTTTTGACACATAGCTATATAGGAGGATTATGGCCGATGAAGTGAGTATAGCGAAGCATTATCACTACCCGGCCATAAACAGGGCCAACTGTAAAACATGCGTTAAAATTCATAATTTTAAGAAAATGTAGCATTCGCATGTCGCTGATATCGGTGAATGGTAGAAAACTACATATATATATATATCAGGAGAAAAGGGAGGGGGGTGCAGGCAGAAATCATACCCACAATAGAATTCACTTATCATTACATTACTGGATTACTGGAAGTAATATTTTAAGTGTGCTTCACTGACTTTTTAAACAGCTCTATTACAGAAAATGTTGTTAATTTTGTTTAATACATAGTTTACTAGTCTATACATATATTCAATATATATTCACACACATGCTGTCCTTTTTATTCTATCATTCACTTTGTATCACGGGAGCATTCACTGTTCATATTTACCTCTGTCATATAGAGCTATACTGTGGAAGTCGAGACTTATTGTTTGTAAAATTGATAGAAGACCAGATACAGTAAACGGGTTATTCGGGACGGAATTTTGTCCGAGGCCTACTTGATGGTTCCAGAAAATCGCTTGTCCTTTTGGGGATCATAATTCTTCAAGGAAATCTGAAGTTCAATAGATTCCAAGAACTTCCGTTTCTTGGCTTTGGACTTCTGAATGACATGTCCGATGGAGTCACGCAAGTTATCTCGGTTGATCTTACTAAAATAGACAAGAAAACAAAATACTTAGTATTAATAACTTGGTCAAGAAATACTTCAAACAGGTGTGAGAACTTTAGAGTCGCAGAAGTACAGGTTTATCAACTAAAGTATTTAGTTAAATATGTAAATGGACGCAATAACAAATATATTTGAACAATACGAATACAATAAATACTATTTGATTTCAGATGTGTTGGATTTTATTGATACGATTCGGATTTCCAACATGCATGCTAACACACCTCATCTTGCGAGATCGACGTGAAGGAAAGAGAGAGGGTGAAGGTCGTTATCGTTATCGTAACTTCCTGTTGAGACTTCGCGAGAGTTTCTGCGGCCATAGTTTTGTGTAAATGCTGGGTTTCGTAATTTAACTCAAAATATTGACTCAAAATGGGGTTTTATTAGTTTGTGGGTTTCCATGGAAAGTACTGATGTCCATCATGATAAATAAGTAAAATATTCAAAATGGTTACTGGTGAACACGACTTGAGTCAAATTTTACCAATGGAGGTAAGATTGTGAAACAACATTTCATTACAGTAATAGACTTGGAAATATTCAATGGAATATTTTCTATTTTCTTTTTCATAATCTTTAAAATAGAATGCTACCATGTTGGACTTGTTGAACTCGTGTTCAAATGTACTAGATCTATCATTTGCTATTTTCACATCACCTGCTGCTTAAGGCAACACATTAGCCATTAGTAGTGTGAGATATTTAGGAGATAAACGGTTCCTATTGCAAATTTCTCGTGATGTGATAGTTGTTAACCAGGTGGGAATTTCATTTAACGTCGACAGCATTAGTGTATTGTGGTACACTTATGCTGTTCATGTTTCACCGATACAGTCGGTAGTTTCCGTAAACGAATTCGGCACACCGTGACCCCAACAGATAAGGGAAGCAAATTTAAGACAATAGAAAGTATGGTACTACTTTATTATCCATAAGCGAAATGTGTTATGTAACACAATATTTAAGGCAGAGGTAAACATGGTAAAGAAATAAAACTAAAACTACGCCGACTCGTAAAAAGGCCTGACTAACAAGGAAGCAAACATAGTTAAAACTGGTAATGAATAAGGTAGATTGGAAACTTGAGTGCAATTGTATTTTTAAACTCAGAATATCATGACTTCTGGTAAATACAAAGTTTCATTCATATGAAATAAATGAAAAATTATTATCACTGAGTAGTCTGGCTAGATTATAGATAAAGGAATAAGGGGCAGTAAATCTGGGTCATTTCTGGCGACAGGCTACCAGTGGCACCTAATCGGAGATATAGCATTAGATACTTGCTAATCAAGGTTATGTTTAATGAAAATTGATATGGCATGGTTTGAAACTACAGGCTTTGATAAAAATATTGCAAGGAACATAAACCACGAAAATATCTGTAGACCATATTTCATGAACATTGCAGCACAGTTGCTCATGAGGCTTGCGATGGTTGCTATGAATTACATCTGCATCATGAAGTTTTCAGGTGCCATTGATGCATAGTTTATGTCAACAGATTCTCGTGTCAACTTACAGCTCCGATAACACATTTAGAGGTTTGATTATTTTATCTCACTGGATTGTAAGTGAATCACTTGCTATCTTGGTTTAGAGCCAATTTCAAGATTCTTTCACTTATATCACGGCTTGTCAGTTTAGGGCAGGGAGAAACATGCAACATCTGTAGCGCTGATTGTTGCAGTAAACCTGCAAGCATTGGCTGGTACTGACAAGACCAAGGATAATAACTGCATTGCCACTCTACAGACATCGCATCCTATCAATATCGCGTCAGAAAGGTAACTTTCGCGAACATTGATGCTGGGCCACCAGGGCAGGATTTGAACCTGGAACCTTTGGCTCCGAAGTCCAACATTCTACCACTGCGCTACCACGTTCCCTTTATCATGTTTATCAATGTATTTCTAACATGCACTTGCAAAAGCTTCTAAATGGGCACTAACACTAATATGGCATAATAATAATATATAATTTTTTTAATTATTTTTAAATTGGGGTTTAGATGTACTTTCAAGATTCTTTCACTTATATCAATTCTTGCATAAGAATAATCATGGTATTTTTACAATGTAAATTAATGCAATGTAGTAATTTTTCTATGTATATTACTGGAAAGTTGGATAACAGCATTGTGCACATTGCTTGCTATAAACTGATATTTATGGATGCTAGAATTGTGCAAGCTAATAAACGACATTTTCTTGTTAATGTTGCAGGGTGTCTGTGTAGCGGACGAGGAGAAGGTGTTGTGTATTATTCGCGACCTGGTGAACATTAGCGCCCCCTGCTGTAAACACACACTGAATCTTCCAGCATCCACATCCATCAGTGTCGTCATCAAGGAAATGGTGAAGATCTGCAACTATGTACCAGACTCAGTGACGATACACTACGAGGTGACACACGGAGGTGGTGATGATGTAAGTCATTGGCAAGCCCTTTGATGACCGCTGCCATCTTTTAGATGTTACATTGTTAGCAAAAATATATGTACCATAATAATAATAATGCATTTATAGAGCGCCGATATCTTCCAACATATGCTGCTCTTCAGGCCTTAAAGTTATAAAAATTTCCAAGGAACCATTTGGCTCCTGAAAAATCAGACACACTTAAAATAAGTGAAATACTGGTCACCAAATGCAAAATTAGGTCAACATTTCTCCCAAATTAGTCGCTAAGTTGAGCCCTGCTCGGTGGCGCTTTAACAAGACAAATAAAAACAGTAATAGATAGTAGTTAATGTAATAGTAATTTAAACCCTCTAATAATTTGAACACTATTATTAATTGCTGATTTAAGAAAGATAATGATCCTAAAAGTACAAACATGCTGTTTACATTGTTTAGATACTGTAAATGCAGTTTTCTAATTATTCAAACACTATATTTTCTCTTTTTATCTTGTTTTTCATTAATTGCTGATTTAAGAAAGATAATGATTCTAAAAATACAATCGTCATTTAGGTACAGTAATTATAATTTTCTACTTATTTTAACACTATCTTTTCGCCTACTTGTATTGAGAAATGTGCATGCATACTAAGCACACTTTATTCATCAAATCTTTCCTATATATGCTGTGGTCATTTCTCCACAGATTGTGCTGAATGATTTGGAAGATAAAGCACTTATGGCTGTTGTGACACCCAACGTGAAGAAACACATTTTCACTGTGCATGAAAAGGAGGGTATACCCCCTAAGAAAGTTGAAGTAAGTTGTATTTAATAACTATATTTTTCGGTTAAAGAAAATCTTCCTTGGTCTGTCAGTACCAGCCAGTGCTCGCCGGTTTTCTGCAACATTCAGCGCTACGGATGTTGCAGGTTTCCTCCTGCCCTGGAACTGACAAGCCGTGATTTAAATGAAGAAATCTTTAAAGCTGCTCTAAACCCAATTCAAAAAAGAATAAAGCAAGAAAGAAAATCTCAAATATCTTACAGTATTTATCACGTTTATTGTTATGTATTTGGCTGTCATAGATGATATGTATAGGTGGTTGACTGTGTGTCTCTTTGACAGAGTGAAACGTCGACCTCGGGGTATGAGAGCCAGGCCTCCAGTAGTACATCCTTTACCTCGGGTGACCTCCACCCCCCTCAGGCATCCGCATCCTACACTGACCCCTCATACTCCTACTCCTCAGCCCTCATCAAGTCGGACACAGGTCTCGTATATGCATCATATCATTCATTTGTTGCTATGAATGAAATAATAATAATGTGAACATTTATATTGGGCCAAATCCACACTCGAAAGCATGCTCATAGTACTACATTATTACTCCAGTCAATCGATCTCTGTGTGCCCTCAATTCCTTCTCAACTCCCTGGGGAGTATGCAACCAAAGCAAACATTGAAAATGATTGGTGTTTGTGTTTTTAGAGACAACCAAATTAAGGATTCTAATGAATGATGCCACTGTCATCCAGTAAAATACGGTATTGTTTTGATATTCTGTCTACAAGTGTTGCATTATTGTATGGTTTCAGGCTATGTTGGGCTGGTGAACCAGGCGATGACCTGCTATCTGAACAGTTTACTGCAGACTCTGTACATGACGCCCGAGTTTCGGAATGCTATATACAGGTACCTTTCTTGTCAGACTTTCACTCATAAAAAATATTCGAATAGTCGCAAATGAATATTAAATTTTACGAATATTCGAATAGTAAACCAGCATTCGAATATTCGAATACATTTGCAGAAGAGTTGTGGACTGCACGTTTTTCCGTAATACCATTGAGACCTTCTTATTCTCAATATCTAATCAGAAAACACATAAATGAAAATTTACTGGTCGCACATTCGAGATGTGTGACAATGATTTTTTTGTATTTATCAATAGGGTGACAATATGACCAGGAATATCGCTTTGTAGCACATTATATTATAATAAGATTTCAAACGAATATTCTAATACGAATAGAATATGCACAGATGAATAGCTGCTGTTTCAGGCAATACATTAGCATTGACATTTTCATCTCATCTCATCGTACCCATCCCCTGTGTAATCTCTGATTACAAGGTAGAGTTAAATTAATATTTATAAATATGTCAATGATGATTGGACGTGTATGATAAATAACTGCTTGCAATTATCAATGTCCCAAGTCCAAAGTTAAAAAAACCAAAAACATTAAAAAATATTTTCTCTGCACAGATTAAACTTTCAAGATAGTGAAGTGATGAAGTCAAAATGTATTCCTTATCAACTACAGAATCTCTTCCTACAGTTACAGGTAGGTACTGAATTCTTGTGAAAGTTTGTTTGTTCAGTAGTAAAATTGCTTAAATCTATATGAACAGTGATGAAACAATCTTGTCCTGTGCTTTCCCCATATGAAACAGAGTAACTCTAAGACATCATTATCTCCAACCTTAGCAATGGTGTAGTTTTATGACTAAGGGTTGAGTCAAAGTTACTTAAGAGTTGCACTGTTTCATACATGAAAGCCATGTGCCCGATTTTTCTAAACAAACTTAAGTAAATGACATAAGTCGGATGTTTTATCCCTCCTCAGCAATTTGCATTTCTCTCTGTAGAGAGAAAAACATTAGTCCTAAATGTTAACTGAAAACTGCATCTCATGAGGTTTTTTTTAGAGAAATCTTGACCTGGTTATTTGTTTGGGTTAATATTGAATTCAATTAAATATAATCAAATAAAATTGGCTACAGTGTTTATTTTAGTGTTTTACAGTGACCGTTACATGTTTACAGACCAGCAAGAAGAAATCTGTTGAAACCACAGACTTAACGAAAAGCTTTGGTTGGGACAGTAGTGAAGGTGAGTAATATAGGTTTTGCTTCCTGTAAAATAGCAACACCTAATGAACATTTTCTCCAATTGTTAATTTACAAAAAGTTTACAAACTCATGTTGCATGTAATATGATATCATATTGCATACTCTTAAAAAGCTCAATTTTCAAGACAAAAACAAAAATAGATTGACAGCAAATTCAAGCTATTTCGCTATCACCTGCCCCACTGTCTACTTAACTGGTCGGATTTTCAATGTTGTAGTTGATACACAATAGTGTTGATTCTGGCAAATGTATCTCTATGTATTACATAGCCACAGTCAATCAACCAATCGATCAATCAATCAATCAATCTGCAATAATAATAACGGACATATGTAGTGACATTTTGTTCTAGTCCCTTTTACTCGGCTGTGGCAATTTTCCGTGGATCCGCGGAAATCAGCTGATTTATTTGTCCAGGGGTTGATTTATTTGCCCTGGACGTGGCTTGGGGCCTGCAGCCCCCAGATCCCTGGATTGTTTTCTGCTGATATCACAATTGTTTGTTGCCAGGTCTGTTAACAGTTTGTATTTGTATATTTTCACAGTGTGGCAGCAACACGACGTCCAAGAGCTGTGCCGTGTCATGTTCGACGCTCTGGAGATGACGTGGAAGAACACAGACCAGGCCGACTTCATCAACCACCTCTACCAAGGAAAACTCAAAGACTACGTCAAGTGTCTGGAGGTCAGTGAAACCTGAGTCGTCGTCTGTGTTGATGATTGTATTTTTGACTGATTCATTAGTGTTGGGGTCGGGTTGTAGCGCAATGGTACAACGTTTGGACCGTGGCCAAAGGACCCAGGTTCAAATCCCATCCCGGGAACCCGGCATCAATGTTCGTAAATGTTACCTTTCTGATGTGATTGTCTGTAGAGTGGCAATACAGTTATCATCCTCAGTCTGTCAGTACCAGCCGGTGCTAGCAGGTTTACTGCAACATTTAGCTCTAAGGATGTTGCGGGTTTCCTTCTGTCCTAAAACAGACAAGACGTGATATGAGTGAAAGAATCGTGAAAGCGGAGATCTAAACCCCAATTTATAAAAAAATAAATAGTGTTGGGCAGATTTGTCTGCCCTTAGACTCCTATGGAGAGGAAAATGCTATTTAAATCTATGAAGCCAGGTTTCAATGTCTGTATGCATGCATTGGTCTGTATCATAAGTTTTAATCTTTCACCATTGCATACTTTATTCTTTTGTGTTCACACTATTTATTCCAATTCCATTTCATCATTCCATGTATTCAATCATATACTTCACTTTTAATCAAACC
>JAUTBT010074921.1:0-13370 GCA_032361225.1 Lepetodrilus schrolli
TAAAATGACTCAGATAACTGGAAATTGAGTTTCTGTTTCCGGTCGGTCATATCCAGACACCGATTAGACAAATTAGGTACAATCTATATTCAGATAACCGGAAGACAAAAGAACTAAGAAAACATCGACTGCTAATACTAGTTTGTTTGTTTAGCAAATAATGAAAGCAAGCAATGTTGTGAAGATGACAGTCAAAACATAAACAGGGATAGTGTGTTGAAAGTAACACATTGTTTATCTTACGTTAAAATAGCTGTTGAAAACAATCAGTGTCATTTGCACTGGATTCAAATTGAGTTAACATCTTAAGAATGCCCATGTAAAGGGGGGCAACTCTTGACAGACACTTGTTAAATTCAGATATCCGGAATTTCAGTTAGCCGCACGATTTTACCGGGAACGCCACCGTCCGCGTAATCGGGGGTCGACTGTACATACATTGTAGTTATATATTTAGAGAATAACCCACTCAATGCGATTGATTATGGAAAATATGTCCCAAATGTAATTAATGTTCACAGTTGAACATTAATTTCACTCAGGACATATTTTCAGTAATCATCCATATCAAGGTTTATTGAGGCGGCGACCCTAATCAGCTGTTGCATATTCATCCGCCTGTGACATCAAGGTTGTTCACTTCTTGTATGTATATTCTGACAGCAAAATATAGACCCTTTGAGTATGTCATTTAGAAGATAATACATGATATCACTTAATTTTTTTAATGCAAATAATTTAATGGGTATTTAATGGTAAATCATTGTAAATAATTTCAAGTGAGTGAGAAATTTCAAAGTTTTGGTGCATTTGGACTGTGGCCTGTCAGGGAAAACGCAGTCGAAAATGTGTACATTTCACCTAAACACGAGAAACACATTAAGACGAAATCAACACTGTTGATTATCGAATCGTTATTGCACAGTAGATATCCACCAAGTATATTGAATAATCTAATTTCTTGCATTATTTTAAAAATTAATTTTAACAAAAAATTACATTAGGGTTTAGAGCCACTTTCAAGATTCTTTCACTTACATCACAGCTTGTCAGTTTAGGGCAGGAGGAAACCAGCAACATCCATAGCACTGAATGTTGTAGTAAACCTGTGAGCACCAGCTGGTACTGACAGACCAAGGACGATAACAGATTTTTCTTTTACCACAAATAATTGACAGTTTCATTTCCATCTCAAGAAAAAAATCTTCAAATGAATAAATAAAAATTGATGTGTAGATCGCATGTCAAAAAATTCTGTTCTCAAACTTTTAAGTTTAGCTATATTTGTATTTTATATCTTTTTCCACATCTAAAGTTCCATTTTGGGATAAGCACAACACCAGAGTAACACCACCATATTTAATCTTGATGTCTGGATCTTTTGTTTACATACACAAATATAAATATGCTTTTCTGATGAATGTTGGGAAACAAACTAATGCAATAAAAACTGTCCACAGTTAACACTTGTCTCTGTGTCACCGTGTGTTTAACACATCGCAATTAACACTTGCACCTCAATATTTCAAGCAACATTTAACCAATGTCTTCTTTTTCACCAGTGGCTGTTAACCCATGTTCTCAACAAAAACAATTAACCCCATATATGTTGCTGAATAAGCATGAACTGAAGAACAAATTACAAAGTGTATGCTGCGTTTCACCTTGTAGAATAAGATGATTTTGTACTTGTGTGATGATCAATGTGGAGTACAAACAACAGGGAAAATACCCCCGCTACCTTGTAGTGAAAACGAAAACCTTCATTTCTCACTATTTATAATCAAAAAACATTTGGGTCCACTTGACATACAGAGTAATTAAAGGCACTATGCTAAAAAAAGACATGTATAAATGGACACAATATAGCCATACATGTATAATTAAAATAGGGCACATAAGTAGGTCAGATATATTTTTCGATTTCCGGTGATAACCAAACATGAGTACTAGGTCGTGTGTTGATTAAACTCCAGAGAAAAATCTTAATATGCCATTACGGTCATATGGATTGTGTGCCTAAATTCCTGTTAAATTCAGAGATGAATCATGTTGTTCAGCATGTGTTCAGCTGTCGATTCTAAATATATCAGGATACAACGTAATGTACGTAAACAAAACAACAGCCACGCACATGTCTCCGTGTAGGTTATCACCAGAATCTTTAAACTGGATATGTCTAAAAATAGAATTTGACCCACTTATGCACCCTATACTGTCTAACTTCTTCACATCTGTGGCCAAGATATTTAGCTAGGTTACTGTAAAAGTTACACCATTTCATACAGCCCTGTTTTGTAGACTTGCCACACCACATGCCACGTAACATACCTGTAAGGAGTGTTGTTGGGCTCCAGTAAATCCAGGTCACCTTTGCTCTCTCGCCTCTCATCCTCATCCATATCCAGCGGAGGCTCGGCAATCTGCACCTGCAACACCCACAAACCATCATCAGCACCTCTGACATCATCATCAGCATCTTTGACAACATTATCAGTATTTCTGACACAATCATTAGCACCCCTAACATAATCATAAGCACCTCTGGCATCATCAGCACCTCTGACACAATCATCACCACCTCTGACATCATTAGCACCTGACATAATATCACCATCTCTAACACAATCATCAGCACCTCTGACATTATCAGCACCTCTAACACAATCATCACCATCTCTGACACAATCATCACCATCTCTAACACAATCATCAGCACCTCTGACATCATCAGCACCTCTAACACAATTATCACCATCTCTGACAACATCATCAGCACCTCTGGCACAATCACCAGCACCGCTGACACAACTATCAGTACAGAATCTTTCACAACATCATCAGCATGGAAAACAAATCTGGCAGATTTCCAGAAAGTTTAGAATCAGATTGAGTTTGATCTCGGATTTAAATTGTGCAATCAAATTCAAATCGTGTTTCTTTGAAGCAAATGTGACAAATCTCAGCCACATTTGTCATTTGAGCCTTGACAGGTAGGAAGCAACTCAAGTGCAGTTTTTTTATGGAAAAAAATAACTTTTAAAGAAATCATGCTTTGTTGTATTTGCTCAAATAATTATAAGAAATGCTCAGACTGAAGTAATTTATTTTCCCATTTCATACTAATAAAATTGATTGCCCCAGACATGAATCAATGGATCTATGCACATTCCCTGGAGTGTATACAGCCTCAAATGGTGTTTTCTAACAGTAGACTATTAACATTCACATTACTGCCTTGTCCTACCAGGTACCCATGTTAGGCGAACAAGGGCAATTTTTTAAAGTCACTTGTATGAGTTTTTCAGGCTATCATTTAATAACCCATGCTAATCCTGAAGCATATGTTGTATTACACTCTGATCTAGTAATGTGCCTGTTTATACTGGTATGACAACCCTCAAGAACAACCAAAGTGTATTTATACTGATTGCTGTACCTGTTTGAACTTAGTTAAGTTGAAAACATTTTTTCAATTCTTCTTCAGTAAAGTACTTGATTAAATTAATAGTGGCTTGAATTTTATTAAATCTTAGGTAGGTAGTACTTCATTAACGATATATTTTCAGTTACTTGACATCTAGATGCCATACTTTGGAAATGCATTCGAAACACCATTTCTATTCTATTTCTGTCATTACTATAGCACACTACATTGCACTGGCCATCAATTTGACTATTTCAATGTGTGGAACGTTAATTTGAATTGGGATTTATAGCTATTTTCAAGATTCTTTCAGTTAGATCACGGCTTGTTAGTTCAGGATCCAGTTGCACGACACTCTTGTAGCGCTACAGTAGTTATAAGTCCATTTGTAGAGTCTTCTACAATAGGAATTAGGTTGTACGAAGCTCTTGTAGGCTATCTGAATAAGACAGCGCTACAACTAGTGTAACGGCAGTTGTAAGTCCCTACAACTATTGTAGCCTACAAGAGCATCATTGGTTGGTTGGTTGGTTGGTTGGTTGATTTGGGGTTTAAAGTCACTTTCAAACAAGAGCATCGTGCAACTGGACCCAGGGCAGGAGGAAACCCGCAACATTCGTAGTGCTGAATGTTGCAGTGAACCTATTCTTCATTGTGGAAACAATACCATGTCCCAGTAGAACTCAGAGCTTTATTCTAAACTGATCCATTGTTTAAAGCAAACTACCGGTAGATTGTTATTGATCTGTATTTTAGTGTTTGACTTGGAATGGAAAAACTACATGTACTTTTAAATGTAATCCTGGAAGGAACTTTTTTCATAAGAATTATCCTTGACAGATGACATTAAGCATGATACTGTATGAGAGACAATACTTCGATTCATAATAACTCACTCACTTCTATTTATTAACATATAATGAGTAAAGTAATCATGATAGTGGCTTTAAACCATGAATTCAACCAACCAACCAATCCATCAAACATTAATCTTCTCCCAGCTGAAGGCAACCAAAAAAGCCCACAGGTATAAGCTTAATTTTTGTCTTCCACATGTCCGTAAGATGCGAGGATAATATCCAAAGACACAACAGAATAATGTCCAAAGACACCACACAATAATGCCCAATATCCAAAGACACAACAGAATAATATCCATAGACGCCACAGAATAATGTCCAAAGATTCCACAGAATAAGGCTCACTTACCCAAAACAGTACGTTTCACAAATACCAGTTTCTTAGCAAGCTGCAATAGCGTTTTCAATAGGTTTGTAGCTGATTTTTGTGATCACCAAATGCTTTACTTAGGATGGTTGGATTTAGTACAATAACAGTAGCTTCTGTCCTGAGCATGAGGTACACGATGCACATACACTGATACACTGACAAGGTGCTACTATGTACACATACATACATATAAAACTAGTTGGGTGAGGAGGTACGCTAAATAAGCACACACAGAGATCCATGTACAGTTAAGAACGCCAGTGAGTCAGAAAGATAAGTGCTACAATTATATACACAGAGACACAGTGTCAAGATAGTATCCAGAGAGATATGGCGAAAATGTATCTTCACTGTTTCTGTGGTAGACTGCGGAAAGAACCAATAAACATATTAAGAAAAAGCATCTCACATTTACAACCACATCCATCCAGGAAAATTGTTGCTTTTGTAAACGGAAATCGACAAATTGCTGTGTAATTGTTTCCGATGTTTAGATTGGTCAGGGGGTTGAAACTAAATATTTCCTTCCTCGAGTACTGAGACTACAAATTGTTTGTAAGATTAATATACCACAGAAGCAGTTACAGCCAGGGCAGATGCAGCCATCGGAAATAGAAACAAAAAGGATTACTTTAAAATGCAGAGAGCTCCGGCCTGGCAATTTTTTGTGTGGATCCATGGAAATCCAGTTATATTTGGCCAGCGGTAAATTTATTTACTCTGGATGTGGCTTGGGGGCTTGTAGCCACCAGACCCTGGGCTTGTTTTACACTGAAATCAAAATTGTTTATTGCCATGCCTGTTCATTGCAGTGTTCCAAATGATTATGGCATCTGAAAAATCAACATAAAAATGTACCTGTTGTCAGAGATTTACATGTAAATATCCGTTCTGGTTTTCGTGAAATGGCTCCCTATAAATAACCTTGTACTTTACCCATGTCTCTATCAATTTTATTTCACAGTTTTACCAAATATCTTCAGCTAATAAGTGCACAATTATTTCCCTTTGTATTCCAAAAATAGAATATGCTACATCATTTATATACAAATAAAGAAAAGCTAATTTTTCCAATACCAAAATAAGTCTACAAACTATTCCTTTAGTTTGTATAGGGAGATAGTAATAGAAGAATTATGATAGAATATATACATAATAAATCAATAATAAATCTAGGCTTTTCAGAAAATCATTTATTATTTAAAATACTGAATTGAGTCTACTAGATCCTCGGGCAAATGTAGAGTATATAAGTAACAAAAGTTCCATTCATAGGAATTTTGGCATCTGTAACCTTCTTATCAAAGGTTATCTACAGTGGTATCAGTATTTCCATGACACATATATACAGCTACTCTACCGCCAAACAAGATCAGCCCATACCATAGAGATTTTAATGCAGCTTCTTGTGCCAAAGATACAGGGATGGAACTTAATTTTAAAATGTGCCCGAATAATGATATAAATAACAAAACCTGAAATTTCTACTAGCCTGTAGGATACCTTTAATATTAGGAGAAATGGATTGGGCTGCTGGGCAAGTTGGAACTTCTAACCCTGAAGGTACTTAGTGATATATCTTATTGTGGTCTGTTTATTGTGGGAGGAGAACCTAAAATGACTGGAGTTGCAGTAATATGAATTTTGACAAGGCTGGTATACTCGCATCAATCACGTAATTTGAACCAATTTAATTAATTGCTATTTATAGAAATTGTTGTGCCCCAGACAAATTTTATTTACCAAATCCTGTTAACCCTTTCCTTGATGATTAAAATGCATACAATCATGGTTTATTGACATATTTCATGGTTAAACATATTTACCTGAAAATATGTACATTTGATTTGTCTACACAAGTATATTGGGCAACAAGCTCATTTTCCGCATGGACCACTGGTTTTCAATATTTTCATATATTTTTTAATCTTTAAGAATATTATTTGCAATTGATAATAGAGTGATTGGTTGATAATTCGGATCCAATGATGACCCATAACAGACATACATGTGACAATAGATTCAAACTTAACATCTGAACTAAAAAATAATAATAATAATAATTCATTGTAAACTGGTCATCCAAAAATGGTAATTTATCCCAAAATGCTAGAAATGTCAATATACTGCATCTATCAAAGTGGAAGTCTCTGGTACAAATCTATGAGTATAGAACAATGATGGCAAGCTGGGTCCCATTCCATAGAAAGATCGTAGCACAACGAGAATCATACTCCTATATTTATATATGAAAATTTATGACTCTTGTAGGGGTGGTTGAAAATATAAATAAATATAATTTAATATTTTGGCTAGTCGGTTGGGCCCAATATTACAATAATAATAATTAGAGATTTATGAATGGTCAGTTGACTAAAAAAAATATAGTTGATCAATAATTATTATAAATACCAGTAAAAATTAATTTTCAGATTTGAATGCACAATTATTTTCAAAGTATTGCTTGCCAATAGTAGTAATTGTTATATATTAGATTTTTTGTTATATACATATTTACCAGTAGCAAATCAATTTGGCTTTGTCTTTGTGTCAACCATTGCCTTCCAGTCTTTGTTCATGTTCATTGAAGTTTTTCCGTAACCGTTCTTATATTAATTTTCTAAAGACTAGTACACTGTCAGCAGAATATAATCAAATATTTTTAAAATATTTTCCAAAGTGGAAAAAAATCGGGTTGGCGGATCCATAAACCAGGGAATCAATTAACTATGGCCTTACATAGATATATAGATGCTTAAACGGTACAGAGAAGAGATTCTGTTAATAATAATATATGGTAATATTGATCAAGCATAACCATGAATGCCCTCAACAGTAATTGCTGAACAGGTAAATTTACCAGCAAATATATTTGATTATAGATTTTACTATTACCATAAGTGTTGACTTAATACTGTTTACAATTTCCTTTGGCGTTAACGAGATTGGTTCAATAATCTGAGACGAGAAAAAAAAATCCTATGCAATTAACAATAACTTTTCACCTGATATTGGAAAATCTTTATATTAAGCAATTTAAAAAAAATAATATTGTGTAAAATATACATGAAGTGAATTTGCTATGCAATTAACAAGGTTGACAGATATGTAATTAACAGAGTATGTAATAGACTACAAGGCTGTATGAAGCAATATTTGTATACACAAGTAATCATACGATTGTGTGGACTTTGGAGAACTGTTTGCTGTTTGGGCTGAAATACAACATTAATCCATTAGGAGACTGTTTGACATTCTGACAAGTGTTCTCAAACCTAATAAATGAATAAAACACTTATTATGGTTTCTTATTTTAAAATTGTAGCATGGTTGATGATGACTTGTTTATTTTATGCACACCAGCACACCCTTCTATTTCCGTCCCTGGGTAATATAGCTGAATGACATTATAGAGAAAGTACTGATGGATCTGAGCCTTTGGAAATTGATAGATCTGAGCTTATGGACAGAGCTCTATGCTATGCACACAGATAGCTCTTAATCTATGGACAGAGAGCTTTAAGTCTATGGACACAGACAGCTCAGACTATGGACACAGACAGCTCAGACTATGGACACAGACAGCTTTGTCTATGGACACAGATAACTGTAAGTCCATGGACACAGATAGCTTTAAGTCTATGGACACAGATAGCTTTAAGTCTATGGACACAGATAGCTTTAAGTCTATGGACACAGATAACTAAGTTTATGGACACAGATAGCTTTAAGTCTACAGATACAGATAGCTCAGTCTATGGACATAGATAGCTTTGTCTATGGACACAGATAGCCTGAAGTCTATAAGACACAGGTGTCAGGTAGCTCAGTCTATGGACATAGATAGCTTTGTCTATGGACACGGATAGCTCCAAGTTTATGGACAGATAGCTTCAAGTCTATGGACACAGATACATGTAGTTCTAATACAGATAGCTGTCAGTTAAGTCTATGAAGACTAATCTGACATTATATTGGCATCAGCTTTCATGACTGAAATTACAAACTTTGTACAGTGAAATAGTAGCATCTCAGCGACATCCTTGATATTAGCCTGAGACTGAACTTCTCAGTAATCCTATTACCAGTAGATAAAGTAATATCCAAATCCACAAATTTGATCATACCTGTATTCATAGATGTACAAAATACATCACCTTTCAATAAACAAGGTCAATTATACAGACACTAGAATTTTGTATGATTATATTAGGCAGCAAAAATAATGGAAACAATTTATTTGTGTGTATACTAGTATTAGATTTTAAATCCTGTGTACTGAAAGCTATAAATACAAGTTATGGGTGATGTAAATAAATAAAGTCACAATAGGAATATTTCATCCATACCTGGTTCTGAGATTAGGAAACATTTTTAGTACATTTTCATACACGTTCAAAATTTATATTGGGATTTGTGAATAAAACTTCAGAGTTAAGCATGAAATCGTACCCAAGAAAATTTCAGAATCTCAGGTCATGATGAAAATAGAAGTGCACTTGATCAAACACAGACATAGAAACTGCTATTATTATCCATGACACCTCACATTCAAATGAACAGTAAACCAAATCTTATTGATTCTTGGCATCCAAATTAAAACCCCACAAAATCCAGATGTGAATCAAACTAGACAAGGACATTTGTATATGTATACATTGTATATGAACATAGACAGTAACAGAGAATGGAACATGGCTACATATATCATAGTGACAAGTTCATATATCATAGTGACAAGTTCATCTTTGGCAGACTTTTCTTTAAGAGGGTTATGACATATTTTCAGATAATTTTACTAATTTAGATATATATTAATTATATCTTTCATAATTAATTACACGCACACTTAGCAATATCAATATTACGTATTTTCAACAAACAATGTGATATCATACTGTCAAATAATGTCATTCCTTTTATAAATAGATACTGTAAATCAGGAAATTAATGCGAGCACGATATTAATGCGAAAAATGCGATTGGCGTATGGCTGCATTTAATTTCTACACATTATGGAAAATAATGAAAGGTAAAAAGCATGAATAGAGGCCTGGTTGATCGCATTTAATTGTTGTCGCATTTACGTCTAAAAGCTTGAGGTCGCATTAAATTAGTGACGCATTAATTTCCTGATTTACAGTAAATGGGTTTGAACAATCACACAATGCATTTTTACAATGGAGTAGAATCACTTTACAAATTCACAAGACACATACCGGGTTTTTTTAAACGTTTACGATGTTGACAATATCGGCCTCCAATATTAGGCCTACGGGCGAACTTCGTTCATCTTGTCCCAAGAATGCGTATGCAATTGAAAATGTGTGCCTTTATTTATTTAAATTTCAATTGTATTATTTCACCATTCACATGTAAATATTGTTTTACACCTAGTGGTTATCGACTAAGGTAGAAATCAACACATGTCAACCAACTACTTTGACTATGTATGGAAGACATTTGATGTATTTTCAATGTATGATGTTAAGATTTCTTTAGCTCTTTTGAGCACGATATATGACAAAACCAGTCAATAAGTGTAGATATGGATGCATAGATAATCGACATAAGGACAAGTGCTATTAGTGGTAGAGTATAGATAAGTACAACTATTGCTTGAAATAAACTTTTACCAATGACAGACATGCCAATCTTGTCCGACTTTAGTAGAATTTCGACTTCAATTATTGAAATCTGATATGTGTACACGTCAACAACAGAAACAAAACAAAACCTATTCCCATTTCTATTAATTGCCAACATAATAGGTTCCTGCCGATGTGTTATTATATATTATTAGGTAATTATACAATTTCAATCATTTCCTCACTTTCACTAGGTTTTACTATGCTACGAGCCTTTTCCTGAAAACACCGTCTTCAGAAAGGCTGCTGTCGACGTATCTCACAGAAACAAGGGCTACTATATTCGTCCTAACGCGTACACGTATAGTAACCCTAAAAACAGTCGGGAGAATGTTTCCGAAACATTTGTAGCGATTCCTAATTGATTGCCAATTAAACAAATTATATATCGACCGAAAAAACACCACGAAAAAACCCATTTTGCAACCAGAAAGAAAGAAAACGTGCCTGAATGGTATTCGATAAATTCATATTTGTCGAGATACTTTGCAGCGCACAAGCAGAGACGTTAACTAGCTTTAGACCTGTCTGTAGACCTTCATGTAGACTTCATGTCAAGCAGATCTCGTCCAAGTTTCCAAAGCTCTGTGAGAATAATCATGAAATGTCACTCATTGATAACAATGCAGGACTTTAGGCATTATTTATTAACACTAAGAAAGTTAATGGTATGAATGGTTGAGTAGGAACAATGCCTAAACAATGACACAGCAATGCCTAAACAATGACACAGCAATGCCTAAACAATGACACAGCAATGCCTAAACTCGTCCACTGCATTGCTACTGATGACTGATGCATGTTAAGTAGACAATGATGATCTGCTTCAATGGAAGAGTTAACCATTTCATTACAACTTTATTTGGCATAGTTTTATGTGTGGCCAGTTTCTGTACAGTCCTGTTTTCTTTGGCTGTGGAATCTCTAGTTCCAGCCCTCACATCTCTAGCTATAGTCGCGAATAAATGGTAAATATACCTTGTATATTATGTCTTTTGTTTGTATATACTAGAGTTGCAACGATTCACTCGAATATATACCATCGACGAATAGTATTCAGTATTCGGCACCCTAATACTAGTATTCGAATAATATATTATGTTCGCGTTTTTTTTAATGAATCATCTATCTCGGTAAACAATGTTTTATACATTTTCCCCGTTTTCGTATGTCTAAACTTAGGCAAGTGCCCGTTCATAACAAACGGCAACGTGAAATTATACTTTACCATTTTAATTGCCGTAAACTATTTGTTTACGACTACCAATCTATGTGTTCATTCTAGGTAGTATGCATTTACAAGTTCAGTATCGGTTCAAATGCTATATAATATTTTTTTTCGTTTTAATTAATTACCGCTATTTAACGCTTATGCCAACAACCGTGTTGCCTCCCGGTCGTCTATACAGCGCTGAAGAAATGAAGCGATGTCAGGGGAAGAAATTGGTCGGCATTTCCGATGTCCCAGCAAGGTTTAAGTCTGGGATATGGAAATATTTTGGGTTTCCAAAATACAAGGATGGCACAGACGAAAAATCCAAGTGGGCGTGTCTTCAGTACTGCAGGAGATGTTGTCACTGCTCAAAGGGCTTCACTTCTAGAGAATGTTGAAAAGATTCCATATTTAGTCGTCAAGAATCTCTGGAAGAAGTGAACTATTTAAATGACATCTAATACTGGATACATTTAATGCAATTTATTTTCCATTTATATATTAAACACAGGTGCACAGCGATTGGATTAATATAAATACATTGTTTGCGTTATGGCTTGAAATGTGGGATTGGTAGTTAAAAACAGGTTGGTTGGTTGGTTGATTTGGGGTTTAAAGCCACTTTCAAGATTTGTTCACTCACACCATGGCTTGCATGCAACATGTACTGCTTATACTAGTCTGGATTTCCACCAGATTTTATAGTGCTAGCTCACTTGGAGGTATATCATGCCGTAGATAGAACATGAATACCCCACTCAGACACAGTATACTGACTCGGAGCCGACCAGTCCTTGCTTTACCCTTTTAACCCTCTCAGGGTTAATGCTGAGAGCCAAGCAGGGGAACAACAAGTACAATCTTTTAACATCTTTTGGTATGATGCGACTTGGGATGGAACCCGCGACCTTCCGCACTCCGGACCGACACTCTAACCATTACGGCACGGAGCCGGCTACACCTGCACACAACACAACACAACACCTATAGAGTGGTACTCACAGTGTAGACAACAGATGTGTCATCTTCTCCATATATCAGGTTCCTTATGTCATCCTCGACAACCCAGTCACTGACCTCTGATCCGACCTCGGACCGGACCTCCCAGCCCTCTGCCAAATCCTCCTCCACAGATCTGTACGGAGTTCGATATGGTCGCGGTCGACTGACTCCACGTGTGTTGGGGTATCTCTGCCCCATGGCTAAAAAAAGCAACAACACATTAAATCATTGAGTCTACATCCATGGTGACCTCTCATGTATCACAGAATATTCAACATTATTGTAATAAAATTAAGAAAAATACTCCAGAAAAGTAACAAGATTTCACTATATGAGGACATATCAATATTTCCACTACTGCCCACTAAGTGTGTTGTATGAGCTATATTACAGTAACACTAAATAAAATGTATAGATCGTTTCGGAGATGTGTCTACAAAATGTCGTGGTCTACCTTTCCGTCGGAGAGTTTCTGGAGCCTGGTCATAAACTTCCTGCAGCTGTTCTACGTAACTCTTGGGAGCGTGCGCGGGTTTCCGAGCTTTCAGGAATGTCCGAGTCGCGACTGTCATCGTCTTCCCACCTGCAAATACATAGGTAACCAATTTAGTGAGTGATCATGGAGTTTTACTTCGCTGTGGGACCCTAAATTAGTACATTGACTAACTGGCAGTCTACATTGGGACATCAGCCAACTAACTGGTGATCTACATTAGGACATCGACTAACTGTTGGTCTACATTAGGACATCGACTAACTAGCAGTCTACATTAGGACATCAGCCAACTAACTGGTGATCTACATTAGGACATCGACTAACTGTTGGTCTACATTAGGACATCGACTAACT
>JAUTBT010074932.1:0-13367 GCA_032361225.1 Lepetodrilus schrolli
ATCTAGACTTGCTTAACTGCTCTAGGGGGATATTTTGAATAGGAGTATTTTGGTGAGAACAGGGTGTGACACAGACTGACATTGCATATATAATACAAGAACTCTGTAAGATTTTAAATATATCCCTATATAATATCAGATACCCTGCTCCGAGTCAACTTGAAGAGATTACAAGAAATGTCCAGGACTACACTGTGTGCACATCTTATCAGTTACCATTCATGACATTGTTCACTGTAACGTCATGAGAATAGCTATCTACACACACTAACATACATGGCTTGAACTGACCAATATATAAACGGATACTTTTACCTTGTGTTTTTCATTGTTAGAACTTTTTGTGTAGAAGTGAATATCCTCCTCAGCAGAATGAAGGACATATTTAAGAGTTGACTTGATCATATCTTCCATAATCTGTTAAAACGTGTAGTTCAAATAATTTAAATAGCAACACACTACTATGAAAATAATCCCAGAATAGTTTAATATTCAGGAAAGATGTCAGATGTGTGATATATCAATTGAAATATTAAATGCAAATGTTTCATCTTTTAAAATGTTCCAGTATTAACTCTTTCCATGCTGGAGGCAATCAGAGATGCCCCAAAGAGCAATGTATGTGTCTAATCCGGCAGGGAGAGGGTTAAATGTGCAAATTGTATTACGAGATGCAGCATTGACAACACTTGCCTGTGTGACATCTTGGAGACCATCAGTGAACGCCATCTCAGCCTCCACCATGTAAAACTCGGACAAGTGGAGTCGGCTACGAGAGTTCTCAGCTCGGAAGGTCGGGCCAAATGTGTATACTCTTGCCAGAGCCCTGTAAAACAGCAAACTTAACACCAATAGGATACATGGATAACTTTGAACTGTTCACAATAATCAAATATAACTTTGAACTGTTCACAATAATCAGATATAACTTTGAACTGTTCACAATAAAAAAAATTATTATTGTCTATTTCCCTACAATCGGGCTTAGATTTTCTTATTAAATATTACCATTGTTTTACAATAAACGTAATTTCCATTGATCATGCTGTATGTATTTTCAATTGAGGTGTAGAGCTGCTTTCAAGATCCTTTTATTTATATCATGGCTTGTCATTTTAGGGCAGGCAGAAACCCGCAAGAGTTATTAAATCCAACAATGGAAGAAGCTACATGTACACACACACACACACACACACACACACACACATAGGGGGGGGGGGGGTCCATCAAAGGGAGACAATCTGACCACACACCCTGTCATCACCTCCAGGTGCAGCTGTCCTGACACAGTCATGAAGGCAGGGCAGCCAAAGAAGTGTTTAGGATCTGTATCACTGCTGCTGTCAGAACTCAGTGACTTCAACATCTCCAAGTCAGCTGGCTGTTGGAGCAAAAACAATATACATTACACCCTCATTACAACGCACCCCTATTTATCACTGAATTATTTGGTGCGGAACCAATTTTTTTTCTTGTTAAATGAATGATTGCATGAATGAATTAGTGCCTTAAATCACAGCGGGAATATTTCACCCATACGCGACGACTACAATATTTTCATTTATTTTGTATTGCCATTATATTCACAATAAATGTAGTTAAACAGTGAAGTGACGTCTGGTAATAACCATATCATGATGCTAAAGTCTCGTACGTCACTCCTACATACTTTAACATGTCAAGAGGACGATCAGTCATTCAACACATTCAGCATTATGAAATTTCAGGTATCAGATCTGTCCCTTTATGTCCAGATACAACGATTTGCCATGAAAGTAGTAGGTACAATACAGCACAGTATGGTACAGTACAGTTTAGTTAGAGAATAGCCCACGAGATACGAGTGATTACGGCAAATATGTCCAGAGTGAAATTAATGTTCACAGTTCCGAGCTTTGAACTTTGAACATTAATTTCACTCTGGACATATTTTCCGTAATCACTCGTATCGAGTGGGTCATCCTAATTATTCAATATAATCATTTTAATGTAATAAACCATTGAAAACTGCTGACAGCTTTATCGAGGGGGCAAACTAGCAGTTGAAAACGTGTACATTTCCTTTAACATTAACTTTCACATAAGCAAGAGAAACACAAAAAGACGTAATCAACACTGCTGATTATGGAATCATTATTACACAGTAGATATCCACCATGTATAATGAATGATTAGAGAATACCCCAGGAGATACAAGTGATTGTGGAAAATATGTCCATTGTGAACTTTATGTTCACAGTTCCGAGCTTCCGACTTTGAATATTAATTTCACGAGGGACATATTTTCCGTAATCACTTGTATCTCGTGGGTTATTCTAATTATTCAACATAGTCATTTTAATGTAATAAACCATTGAAAACTGCTGACAAACAGCTTTATCGAGAGGGCGACCCATCCGGGTACCCTGTGTCGTCGCAAAAGCTAGCAGTCGAAAACATGTACATTTCACCTAAGCACGAGAAACACAAAAAGACGCAATCAACACTGCTGATTATGGAATCATTATTACCAAGTAGATATCCATCACATTTCTTGAAATATATAGAACAGTATGTGAATTGCGTGGGTCTATGCTCGTACCTCCACTACGAAGACTTCTCCAGCACCTTCACAGTCATTGGAAGTCAGGATTGGGGTGTGCACCATACAGAAATCATTGTCCTGAAATAAAGATAATAATAACAAGCATATCTCTAATGCACCGAACCCACTCTGGAACTCAGACAGGGGACAATGAGACATACTTCTGGTATACTTTAAGGACTGCTCGCAGAAGCTTCTTCACAGTAGGAACTCCCAGATCATGATGTAATATGATGAGTATATTGGCTTCCGACTGCTGCAAATATTTTATCAATATGCATTAATTCTTGATTTATGTACATTTTAATTCTTATTTAATTTTAACAACTAACATAAAAATTACTGGCATACCTGGAAGAATTTATGGAATGCCATTGTTGCAGCATTGCGAATCCTCAACATGGAACTAAATGTATTGGTTTTGGGTCGCAGTTGCGGAAATGTTCGCACGTATTCTGGAAGGTGTTTCTTCCTAGCCTTGAATGGATATTCCTGCAAACAGCATTAAAAAAATAACACTGTTACTTTGTATTTCTTAAAACATTCACAACACAAACAGGATAATATGTATCAGTGTATGGCAACTGAATTGATTTAAAAGGTGAATAACAAACATACAGGGTTAATACTAGACAATGCAGTCGTTTAGGTTTGCTGCCCCTTTGACAGTTCACATAAAACTACTCACAACTGGATCACAGTGTCCGACGACTTCAATCTTGTCGGCTCTCAACTCAACATTCTGCCCACTGTGTTCACTTTCTACAAGCCTACCCTCCACCGACACACAGCTGCCAAATGTCACCTCCCTGGAATGACAGTGAAGAAAAAAAAGTCACACTCATCATGCTGATAGAAGTATCTATTTATTTATCAGGGGTGTCAGGAGCACTTTGTGGCTTTAGGGGACGGTGGTAAATTTAGTGTTTTTCAACATGTTTTAGCAAAATTATTAAGGGCATGGCAGGGGAGGTCAGCAATATTTGCTTTTTGATATACAAATACATACATACATCATCAAATATCAAATGAAGGAATGAGTGAATTAGTGCGTTACGTCGCAGCAGGAATATTTCAGCCATATCAAATAACAATGAATATTAATATACATCTTTTGATACTTGATTGACAAATTCATGCAAATGTTCCATGCTGTTCCCCACATATCCAGAACAGTAAATTAGAGAAACATTGCACAGATGTTTAGAAAGGTTGTACCAGAGCTCTTTGGACTTTAGCCATAAACCAAGCAATTATTTAAGCATGTTTAAAGAATATTTCCCAAATGACAAACCCACCTGCCAATGAGTCCAGGTGGTGCCACCACCTGAAGAGGTTTGACACAGGAACCATCTGACACACGGAGGAACTCCACATCTCGATGTTTTTGTACAGCTTTTACCCAACCCTGCAGATATTCACACCATCTTGTATCTTAGTATCATTCTTCAATAGAGCATGGACCCGGTCCACAGAGCAATCATAGCACTACGAGAGTCGTAAATCCCTGTTAACGTATGGAAGTTACGACTCTCGTAGCGCTACGATTGTTCTGTAGTAACGGGGCCCAGACAGTGTTAAAAGTGTAGTCATAGGATAACCATGACAACATACAATATATATGTGTGGTCAGCAAGCTTATCGATTTATAAACATAATAATATACCTATCACTTGTCACTTGGTTACGTTTTCATAAATTAAAGTTTTCTAGGAAACAACAGCACACCTCACAATGAATATTTGCTTTCAATATATTTAATGATCAGGCCATGTAATATAAGCTTAGTGCCAAGATCTTCTTTGCATAGGTCAAAGGTCGTTAACAGGGTTATTACATATAGAGAATCTCACCCAAGTGTCTTGGAATATCAAATATATCAACACGAGTCGACAAAGCCTTGGATTTAATAACTTTCATCGATGAGTGTTGATATATTTGATATTCCAAGCCACGAGGGTGAGATTCTATTTATCACCAAATATCATTTTAAAGTCATTAAAGAAGAAAAATGCCATACAATCACGGGTTTGTTTACGAAAAATGAAGTGAATACCAACTGATCATAATATTACTATAATCCATCTGGGGCCATCTTCCCGAAGCTATTGTATACATTATGAAATTGTTAAAGGCATTCAAGCACGGGTTTGTTTACATATTTCATGGTCAAACATATTTTTACATGAAAGTATGTACATTTTATGTATCTACACAAGGATATTGGGTAACCATGGCAACCAGCAATACATTCTACACATCCCAGTGGCTTTCAATATTTCATATTTTATTATTTTTTTAATATTGATAGGATATGTAGCTTTATTGGTACCAATGGTCGTGAAATGTTATTTTGACCATGTTCAATTAATAGAGTTATCCCCCTTAGTCAATTAAATTATAGAAAATTGAGATATTACAGTACATTACCAACTGATTATTCAGGTTTCACCGGAAATGTAAATTGCAATAGAATTTTACTTATCCTACAGCGGAGAAAATATATTTGGAGGTACAAAAGCGATTATATGTATGCTAAGTGCATGTACTTTGCATTTTTAACTCAAATTCAGTCCAAAACGACAAATTAATCTGTGATTTTATGCCTATATTAGACAATTAATCAATTTATTATTTAAATTAGAGGTTTGTCCACAACAAAAAGTACACATATGTTAAATGGTAACTGTGCGAATAGCAGTACGTCGGCTTGTTGACTTATGCAATCATGTGTTAGAACTGGTTACTGAAGTGTACCCTAATTTCGAAGTAAATTGTGAACCAAATTACATTTACTCCGATTCTCTTTTTGTCAAATGTTCCGTCTTTCAGAATGTTTCTAATGGACTGCTTTGATGCGATGTATCGCGTGAAACTAAAACCCAGGCGCTTGCAGATGTGTAAAAGCGGATGAGAAGACGTTATTCTCATGCTGAAAAATAGTGTCATGGGCGCAGCCATTTTGAAGTTCAGCAGACGTTGTTTTGATTTGAAGGGGCGTATCTCTGAGGAATCGCTCATCTAATAAAATTGATTGATACTCAGATGCCGTTGTAAAATTCTTAACTATGCAATGCCTAATTGTCTTCTATAAATGATCAGTTATTTAATTACATAACTAATTATAGCCAATAGTAGCAGCGCATTAAAATAGCTCCGAGGCGTTTGTCATGTGAGGAAGTACAGAAGTAAAATATAGATATTTATGAAGCCAAAAGATGGGATGTTGTTACAGTAGTGACGATGACAAGGTTGACGGGGTATGACATTTGAAATCAATATTAATGATGCAAAATAATTGTTCATTTAATGGTGTTAATTGCCAAGCATGATGTCAGCAACAAGCAAAATCCAATCTTCATCTTCAAATCAAAGTGTAACAGGTTATCAACAACATTCATTATCCATCATTCTGGTCATTTATTTGGTGTTATTTATTGAAAGTTTATGGTCAATTTCTTGCTCAACTACTCAATATGCATATTTCGTGAATATGAAATTACGGCAAAGCTGCATTATATACAAATATCGACAAAGTTTGAGATCAAGCCCCCCCATCACTTTTATGACTAAATTTGTCTGAATTTTGGTTATAAATATGTATTCATGATTCCACAGACATCTAGGCTTCAATTTTGCAACAAAATAAATCAATTTTGATGACCATTTTTTCGGTAGATCTAATTATTCTGTGCAAATTACTTCATTCACTGACATGGATCGGCCATTATCCATCAGAAGTTATAGAACAGCGGGTGGACAGCCGATGGAACAGCCTGTATATTTCTGCAAATGGTCATCACGTATTGGTGAAATATTCCCATTGTGATGTGAAGCACTAATTCATTAATTCATTACGCGAATAAAACAGTTAATGCAAAAACAATGATTATGTAGTGACGAGTAGTCTATTTGCAAATCCATTTGTCTTTGCTAACCTTAACGCTCACCCTAACCCTGAGTCAAGCTAATTCTTTACCTTTGCCCAAATATCAATGTTATAAGATATTATTTACATGAACATCAGACTGCATATTAACTATGTATACACTTTAGTCATTTTATATGTTTTCAACATACAGTAATAAGGCCAAAATAAATAATAGATGTGTTTCCTGTAACATTGGTTTTCAAAATAGAGGAAATCATTTTATTTTCTAAAAACATTTTATTGCGAAAAAATTGGGTAGGCAAGTTATTGTAATATTTTATTTATCATTGTGTGTGTGTGTGTGTGTGTGTGTGTGTATTTGTGTGTGTGCGTGCATGCATGCATGTGTGTTCAGGTGCCATTTTTGTAGCCGCTGTAGTATTGGGGTGATTAACAAGTCCAACACGGGTCACAGGGATTGTGGGATTTATTGCTGATGTTAACGACAGTGTGTATGAAGACTCGTATCCATCAACTATATCAATAGTATTGACACACCCTGAAACACACGTGTGTGTGGTGTGTGTGGTGTGTGTGTGTGTGTGTGTGTGTGTGTGTGTGTGTGTGTGTGTGTGTGTGCATGTGTGTGTGTGCGTGCGTGCAACTTGGCAGCGTTCTGTGATATTAGGAGGCAACAACTGGTTTTTGTCTTTTCTTTTCTTTTTGGTGCTTTGAAAGTACATGTATCCAAACACCTATATTAAATATAAAAGTGGAGCAAATCTAACACAACGATCAAGGGTCGGCATCATCATAAGTTTAATTTTTTAAAGAATATTTATGGTCGCACAATTCTATTAGGGTCGGTTGGATTACCGGAAACACAAGCAATATTCTGATACACCTAAGTATAAAAGCCAAACATGATAATTTCCATAATACGAGAGGATTCGGTTTATGTTCATATCGTTATGTGTGTATGGAGTACTACAAATGTTCAGCGCAGATAGAAATGGGAACCTGTCTCTGACATCACTTCTGGTATTCATCCGCAACGCAAGTGCATATGTATGTATATTGTGCAAATCGTTCTTGTATCGAAACTGGTTCAAAACAGTGCACTTCCGGTTGGCAACAGATTTCAATTTTGATAGACTGTATGCTTTTCTGTAAGTTTCACTGTAATTCCTACTCCTTATCTTATAGTGTGAACTCACATACAAATCTTCACATTAAACACTTGTCTAATTTAGATTCTAAATCCAGGAAATTATTTACATTTCGGGTTAAATGTATTCTGGTTTCCTATTCAGCTTATTGGCCCAAGTGAAAGAACACATCTGTTACCTCCGCAACCAGATCCTAGCCAATCTGTACCAGGGTGAGTACATAAGCACTTATTCTAATTCAGTAATAGGGTCCAGTTGTACGACACTCTTGTAGCACTGCAATAGTTGTAAATCCAATTGTGGAGTCTTCCACAATTGGGATTGGGTTGCACAAAGCTCCTGTAGGGTCTTGAATAAGACAGCGCTACAACTATTGTAACGGCAAGAGAGTCGTGCAACTGGACCCTGACATAGAAATTAGTATACATTTTGAGATAGCCAGGAGGGCACATCTAAGAGCCCTTATTTTTTGGTATTTTTTTTTTATATATAGTTTTATGTTTTAGTATAACATATGTTGTCAATTAACAACTTTATAAGATATATATTACTGTTGTGGAGCCTCAAACATGAACTTTCTGGATCTCACGAATCCTAACTGATTTGGACATTTGCTAATTCGAACCACGACTGATTATTTCATTTGTTTTCAGCTTGATGACTGATTCTAGCTGAATCAAAATTTATTCTTGTAATGTTAAATTATATAATTTTTAAAAATTATCATAACATATGATGCTACTACATACACTAATTAATATTAAATAATAATGGTAATAATAATATTTATTAAATATCATGGAGGCCAAAAGGGCACGCCTGAAATAATATTAGCATGCTCGACAATGCTTTTACGTGCCATTGGTACATGGGCAGGCATTAAATCTACACCTTAATATATTAGATGTATATAATTATGATCATGATTTGCTTTCCATTTCGCTTATTTAATTACGTACCTTAAACATATTATTTTTATATATCAAAATCCAATAATCTTGATTACCACTGCAATGTTTTACTATGTCAAGTGCAATGTTTGATTATGTCAAGTACAATGACATGTGGTATACATGATACTAAAATTAGTATTACAACAGTATTGATATCATATTAACATTGTAGAGCAAGAAGTGGATCACAATACTCACAGACAGGAGATGAACAATCTGCCCTCAATCGAATACTGAACAAAACCGCCAGGTAAGGGCATCACACACCGACCACTCACTTCTGGCAGTGTTTCAATTAGGACTGGCAGTAGTCCATGTAGTCAGAGAAGATAGGCCATGGTCAAAAGTTTCTAGGGCTATTCGACCTAAAATTAGTATAGTTTTTCATTATTGACCATGTTCGGGTATTTATCCGTCTCATTGCTGATTTGGCCGTAATAGTGAACATGATGTTAAACAGTATTTAGCATATTAAGAGTCCTATTCATTACACCATAACCTAAGCCTATTGTGTTTAATGTTATATAGCATCAGCCATGTTTACTGAGTGTCCTAATACCTTGTATGTGAACTGGTCTCATTTTTCAATGTTCTCTGTCTGAATAGTATGCAAAGATTCCCGCAGTGACGTTAAACTCCATAATCATTAACTCGCTCAATGACCTATGACATGTACAAATGAATAAAGATATTCGTTGTGATTGTGTTGTCCAGAGATGTGATAGACGTTACCTCGGCTGACACCCAGACTTTGGAGCAGCATGAATACCATGACAGAGCCAGACAGTACAGGTATTACACTATATCCAGCCAAACAGTACAGGTATAACACTATGTCCAGCCAATAAGTACAGGTATAACACTATGTCCAGCCAAATAGTACAGGTATAACACTATATCTAGCCAAACAGTACAGGTATAAAACTATGTCCAGCCAAATAGTACCGGTATAACACTATGTCCAGCCAATAAGTACAGGTATAACACTATGTCCAGCCAATAAGTACAGGTATAACACTATGTCCAGCCAAACAGTACAAGTATAACACTATGTCCAGCCAAACAGTACAGGTAAACACTATGTCCAGCCAAACAGTACAGGTAAACACTATGTCCAGCCAATAAGTACAGATATTACACTATGTCCAGCCAAACAGTACAGGTATTATAGCACTAACCACGACGGAGCTTGACAGTGCTGGTATAACAATGATAACACAAACTTTTAAAGTGTGATGAGTATAGACAGACAGTACAGTTATAACTGATAACACTAACCATTAAATCATGGTAGACAATACAAATACATGCTCATGTTTTAATATGCGGAAATACATTATTTTTTGTCAAGTATTATGATTCAAAATAATAGTATCATGAATATGGTATAATGTTGCATAACACAATGAAAATGGAATGTACAACACCAAGAAAATAGGCTTAGATTGATAGTTTAATTAATATTTTCTCCGACTATAAATTTGGCAACAGTTGTATCATATCTATTATTGCAGGTTTCGTGATATTTAAGTTTTTCGACATGGATATAATTTATTATATTATTTGTGTGTTCTCCAGTAATAGGCTGAACATGGTGATGAGTAGTCCTGGCAAACAGCGGGGTTACCGGCTGCCGCTGCCCAATGGCATCTCGGCACCCCAGCAGGTGTTGGCTGCCCCACCAGTCACGTTAGCCGACATTCAGATGGTGAGTACTGTCACCAGTTGATAGGACGTTGTGCTGGTAAACTCAGATAGGACGTTGTGCTGGTAAACTCAGATAGGACGTTGTGCTGGTAAACTCAGATACACTGAGTCAGTTATTTGATGTCTTTTTTTTTGTTACCATCTGATTTAGGGGCAGGTGGAAGTACAGTGACAGATTGTTGGATTTTGGACCCAATTGTCCAGAGTTGAAATTCATTGTGGCAACCCTGCATCAGAAGTTGCCTTCCTTAGTTCATCAGTATCAGCTGGTTCTCCCAGGTTTCCTGTAACACTCGGTGCTATGGGTGATGCAGGTTTCTTCCAGCTGTAAACTTGACAAGTCTTAATATCGGTGAAATAATTTTGAAAGTAGCTCTAAACCCTTAGTTATTCTTATTTTTTTAAAATTGTGTGGTTCCGTGGTCCACTACAGCTATTGATGCTCATGTTTTTGTCTTGCAGATAACTAATGTTGCAGAAAAGGCTGCTAAATCAATAAAAGATGTCAAAATACAACACAAAGAAGATCTCGTAGTGACGTTTGGAGTGCCTTGATTCTGTTAGGATCAGATAGTCTAGTGCAAGTTGAATGGTGCGCTCACAATCACAAATCTGGGACTGCTTGAGTTTGACCAATCAGTCTTTTAAAGAGACAATACTGATATGTGCCCATGTGATCAATATGATAACTCATACCGTTGCATGAAAAAATTCAATTAAGTATTAATATGACTCAATATTTAGATTATGCCATCATTACAGGATTAATTTCAATTTTTATTTGCCTTGATGAAGTTAAATGTTAGCTATCATCCACGTTGGGTTAATCTGATGGATAGATAAGATATTTACTCTGTATCTACATGGCATTTTTGGTTGCTTCTACCAGAAAGTAGCTTAATGCCTTACATTGTCATATGTACATGTGATAAGTGCTGCATATGTTAATAAGTGATTCTTGTATTAATTTTTTTAAACGTAATATATGGAATACCATAGTTAAACTATGGGCTTTCACCAACTTCTCCAACTCTTGACTTGACATTGGAGACAAAGAAATTACCAATGTTATGATTCATGTCACCTTATTGCTACAATTTTTTTTGGTGGGGGAGGGTGAGGGAAGGGTCCGTAAAATCCTCATCCTGCTGGATTAAGTACAGACACTGCTCTAGAGCATCTCTGGTTGCCTACAGCATAGACACAGTTAACTAACCTGGGACTACAGCATAGAGAGGGTTAATTAATCCCTGAGAGTTGGCAGTGTAATGTCTGTTAACATGCTGTACAGTTATCTGTATTAGCTGAGCCTTGGTCGTACCATTAACAGCTAGTTATTGGTTCCAACCTTAACCCTCCCCCTGCTGGAGTCGACCAAACACTTCAATTGCCACTGTGATTGTGATGGACCCAGCAGAGAGGGTTAATGTGGGATACTGCGAAACTGGTGCAACTGCGAAAATGGTGCAAATGCTCAACTAAGCCATGGAATCGCTGAGTCTCTTATGGAGATGTCATGATGAATGTGGGATCGAGTTGTAACAAGTGTGACTGCAGTGGATGTATTGTAAGTTTCCTCATTCATGTCTTTAACTCGAGATGGCACTGAAGTAGTTGGCATTAGGTTTGTCTAATTGCTCACCTCCGACTACTTCCACTTTGCTCCAGTAGATACCCTTGGCATTCGCAGGAGCAGTAATCTTACCGGATCCCAGGGGAAATGGTGATTAGTCAGCCTCACCACTCATCACATACAGAAGAATGCGAGGGCCTATTTTACACTCTTTCTAGTGAGACAATAATGACTTTTATCATTACAGTCAGGAATTAATTTCAAAACAATTATATGTAATTAGAAATCATAATATAATCATGATTGGCTTAGTATATTATCAACCCAACCGATTATATGGAAAAAAGCGTAACTTATACTAATTATATTTCAATTACTTGATAATTGTTAGGCAACTGGAAAAACTGCAGATATATAGTTTACTAAAATATACTATTGTCTTATCAAGACATTCACTAATCTGATCAGTAATTGGAAATGTTAATGAAATCAAGCTAGGATATGCTGACAGACCATAGAGATTGCTAAGACTGTAATCTGTCCCTAGGTTAGCAAAGTGCAAATTTGTCTAGAAAGGCTTACCAAATGTGAATCTATATTCTTTCCAGATTGAATTAATTAAACTGATTAAAGTAATTAAAAGTCATGATATAAGTGAAAGAATCTTGAAAGCGGCTCTTAACACCAATTTAAATTAACACCAAAATTAAGATTTCATACTACTTCCCTTCAGACTGAGAATAACTTTCAATTATCAACCCTAATGCTCCCTCCAAGCTCAATTTTCTATTGCCAATGAGAAATACGAGTTGACAAATTTGAAGAAAAACAGTTATTGCTGGACCCTTATTAATGTTACTGCCCTGTGGTTTTAACATCGATATGTCTGAATTGTGTAAATATATGTTGATAACGTAGATATCGGACAATAATTGACATGCTATTTGAAAGTTACAACTGTACTCTATGCGAATCTCTAATGAATTGCCGGTGTTACAGTATCGTATTGTAGGACCCCAAGTTACGCCATAGTGGTCATACTGGGCTCAATCGTTGATCACCAATTGCAGTCACCAGCGTCTCAACCGGTAGAGATCAGGATTTTGTTAACTTACCATTAGTAATGAATGCGTGAAGGGATTAAATCATATGATACTCAGCGGGAGGTGTTCCCTCTACACCATTCTGCCGTATCCACCTATATACAAATGAGCCCATATTAACTTATTACATGTATTTACTTATAGTTGTATGCTTCACTGGCGAAAGGATATAGCGAGTTGAAGGTGCTACTATCAGTAATATATTACAATGGCAGATCATCGTATTTTAGACTCACATTAACCTATTATTAGTAGTAGTATTGGTATCGTTGACTTATTTCAAATCATGTTTGACCATTCACTATCTGGTAGTATTAAAAACAAAAGACATCAATGTTTTGCCATTCAGTATATATATATATATATATATATATCTATATATATATATCTCTATATATATCTGTTTC
>JAUTBT010074943.1:0-13366 GCA_032361225.1 Lepetodrilus schrolli
GCGGGTTTCCTCCTGCCCTAAACTGACAAGTCGTGACATAAGTGAAAGAATCTTGAAAGCGACTTAAAACCCCAATACAAATAAATAAATTTTAAAAAAAAACAGTATAGAGGTCAGGTTTCGTGAATATGGAATCCTATCAGAAACCTAAAACACAATTTCAAAGTGGATTGCTACTTAAACATAATGAAATATATCTTGAACCTCTTGCGTAGATTTTTCAAGAGGTTTCACATAAAGGAAACGAGGCTGCATGCATGGCCGTGTGGTTCTTTATAACCCGTTCGCTGTACTTGTAGAGGGGACCCAGTACATCTGACTTATCAAAACCAGTCAACATATCCTCTATTTTTTAACACTATAATAAAAAATAATAAAAATAAAAATATCCGTACGTTTGTTGGACTAGTAATGCAATTTCATCATTTGGTTCACACAAGAGAAATAATGACATATTTCTCTTGTGTGAACGAAATGATGAAATTTAGAATTGGGTTACTTTTAATCCCTGAATGCAAAATTATGCATTACTAGTGCAACATACGTACGGATATTTAAAAAAATTAATTGTTATTAAGTTTGTAAGAAAAAATGTTATGTTGACTGGTTTTGACAAGTTAGGTGCACTGGGTCCGCTCTACAAGTCCCTGTGGTTTGCTGCTGAAGAAAACCGGGTATGCAGTATTTAGGACTGATTCAACAGAGTGTCAAACACTTTTACAATAGTTGGACGTCTCACAGTGCTTAATCCTCTCCCTTCTGGATTAGGCACAGGTACAACACTTTAGGGCATCTCCGGTTGCCTTCAGCATGGAGAGGGTTAAAGGAACACTTCAACCCTATAAGTACTGTAACGCATGCTTCAAGTGCGCAGTTGTAGGTACTTGTATTTAAAACAGGAGCAGACAAAAACTTTCACAATTCAAACTACAGTAAACTCCGCAGAAACACAAATATAGGTTTCCAGAAATAGTAATTACATTTAAAATACACACCTTGTACATGCCGTCTTCTTTTTGTTGTTGTAATTGTTGGCATAAAACCTGAATTCCAAGCCAATCTGGTGATATACTGGTTCAAATAAGTTTAATTATTGTTTTCCCAAAGTTAAATACGAGTTACTGTATACATGGGTTTTTACTGTAGGGAATAGACTTGCAATGCATCACCCAACTCTCCAAAAACCAAAGCGCCGTAACGAACCAATATTTAATTAAATTGGTATGTGGTTGAATGTGTGGATACTTGAAACAAACATGTCTGTCAAGTCGACCATAATTTGATGATGCAGGTAACATATGTCAATGCAATGTGCACACTATTTTTACAATTATCAGTTTAACTTTAGACATGATAATTGATGATAATATGCAGCTGTACAAGGTACGATCTGTTTTACATACGTCTGTGATCTGCTATGCATATGAATCCCATGTATAATCGTACTGAAGCGCAATGTGTTCTCATACATGCATTTGTATGAACTATAGTTTAGCATGAAATTCATTAACCCTATGTGGTAGATTATCCCGCTAAAAACTTCATTGAATGAAAACGAACAATAAAAACGTCTACAATTTCTTACATTATCGTATTAGACTATCCATAGTCTCAGAGGGTTAAAGTAAATCAATAATATATAAATTATATTGATTGGTATTATATTTATATTAAAGTAGCCCCTGAAAGTCTTTACCCTTTCATCTAGACTTGCTTAACTGCTTTAGGGGGAAATTTTGAATAGGAGTATTTTGGTGAGAACAGGGTGTGACACAGACTAATTATCGTATCTAACCAAAATAGAAAAAAATCAGAATGTTTGTATCATGATCATCCAAATGTTTCGAGTAAATAGTATTGTATGCAGTTGGGTGACGTCCGAAAGACGGAATAGGTAGTTCTGTCTTTCCAACCTCAGTTCGTACTGAAAGACAATTGCAATAATTAACCTCGTGAACCTCAATGGATACTCCGAGTATTATTAACGTAATCTACTACCTCGACTGTTGTAGACAGTTCGACCTAGGTGACCGTATTGAATCTATTTTATTCCCTGCACTATTGATGGCTCCCTCAGAAGCAGAACCAATTGCAACACAATAATCAATGCCTGATGCTTAAACCCCATTTCTTAATTACTAATCGTTTTGCATGTGATAGATCTTGCAAATCGATATGACGTTACAAAGCCAACTTCACAGGTCACGCACATTACCCATGACCTTTGTACAAGCTATACGTTGACGCTTCTGACATAACACGTGTGTCACTCCACTGAAAGTATAGTATTGATTCTGCTGTAGTTGATAACCATATTAATTGACGTTCCATGACTTGTTAAAGGCTTCCAAGGATAGAATGTCAAACAATGCAATCAGGGCGTCGGCTACCTCACAGTCGCGTAACAACAAGCCGACAATATATATGTTTCATACACATGTATTGGGGGTTAGAAGGGGTCTTTAAAGCTATAATGTATTTATAATTCAATAATATCACTTGATAAACACAATTTTGTGACGTAATACATGGAATTCTTGTGTGATGTTGAACGTTGGAAAAATAAAGGTCTCAAATATTACAACGTTACAACTCAAAGGTACCGCTATATATACAAACCCTCAATCGATCTCCATGGGTACATCCGGTCTTTTGGGCACATTGTACGTTGGTACGTATGTTATCAACCTGTGTCGAGGAGTCTTTCTCATCTCGATGGATTTAAGTATCATCTCTATATGTCCTCCAAGCCTAGCGACCGACTGACAACGAATTCATCTTAACGTACATGGCATAACTATTGAGTTATTATATTACACATGCTCCTGTGCATTGCACGGCTGACCGCTCAGGTTAACGTGAAGCACGTTCGAGCTCGGCTGGTTCGTGGATGGGTGACTGAGAACCTGATGGTATCTAGGATTCGTTCCTGCCTCACACTGAATCACAGGCTAAAAAAACGTGTGATGTCACCTTGGGCAAGTGGCCTAGTTCGATAATGCCTCTGTTCACCCAGCAGAGAATGGGTACCCGGAAGGATGAGATGGACATTTGAATGATACCGTGTAGCGCTTTGAACGGCAGCTTGGGTTGTATGTTCCACAGGGAGTTGAGAAGGAGATTGAATGTACACAGATCCATTGACCGGGGTAATAATGCGCTTCGAGCATGCATTAGCATGGAGTCATGCGCTATATAAATGGACTATTAAATGAAATAATATCGATTTTTATGTCACAAACACTATAGCAAATGTCGTGGGAACTGGGTTAAAACACGCGGACAAAATATAGTTTTAATTAAGTAAATGAGTACATATTAATAAATTTGTTTGCATATTTAATTGAACAAATCTTTTAATTTTATATTCGATACATTAATTCCCAAGGAGAAACTCTAAAAGAAGTCCAAAAGGATTTTGACAACGTGTACTAGGGATGGTGCTGTACTATTAGACACTGATATGTTCACCAGTCCAGTTAAAATGAACATTTACAATAATATAGGCATTCAAAATTCCCCAAATAATTAAAAATCCTAATTCATTATATATTCGGAAATAAAAGAACAGGCGGATAAAACCATATAAATCCATCTTCATCTAAATTTAGGATTAGACAAATGTTGGATTAACGAAGTAAACAAACAAAAAATAAAAGTAACATGTCATTGTTAATCCAACAATTTTTCTAATTCTAAATTTCAGGACATTGCACATGTCATTGTATAATTATTTCTTAAAACATTTCCACGAAACCTGACGAATATCACAGTATTGAGTCAATATACAAATTATAGGGATTTCAATATAAACCAAATATAATTGGCATATCTTATATATATTTAAAAAAACAACAACCGGGGAATGCAAAATTAAAATACAATATTGGTGAATTACCAGGCAAGAGTTACACATATCTGTACTATTGGTACCTTTAATAGACACGTGTATGTTCGCCGAATTCCAATGTAGGAAGTTAATACTCTTGCATAGCAATTAATTATATATAATCAGAAAGACTGGCAAAAAGGAGATGTTTGCCTTACACAAAATCCGCATCCATGTGTAAATACGGGTAGAGCTTTCACTCACACTGAACTAAAAGTATAACATTTAAACTTCACGTATCAACTGGCACAGAAAGGGGCGAGTTTATGCTTCTACAGTAGTAGTGAATTATCACAAATACCGTTGTTTCGCCACACCGAAAATATAACTATACACTTCCAATCAACCCGCAAGCTTCCTGTTAATGCATGATTTCATGCTCGACGATCTCCCAACACGTGCTCGGAAAGATTTTATTGTTATTATAAGTATGTTCATTCATAAATTGAGCCGAGTTTTGCTGTATATTTTTTTCTACAGAAGCTTACCTCAATGCTTTCAGATACAGAGTATAGTGACCCAGTCGAAATGATCCAAGTTCACAGAGGCATGTGGGTAATATGCTAATGATTTTGTGACGTAGAAATTAAAACAGCAACAAGTGAATTTATATAGTGGAAATGTTAAAAGCACGCCATTGCACATGCTGGGGATGGTACATAACCAGAATCACTGAGGTTTGGGTCCGTTTTCACGTAGACATAAAGCCAACTCGGCTCGGCAACCTGTGTCATTTATCAATTGAAAATAAAAGTACGAAACCTTTTGAATACGATTTCATGCTCAAGCTCATGTACCCGTCCTCATGTTGATTTGTGAACAAAACTTTGAGTTAAGCAAGAAATATTACTCAAAGAAAGTTTCGTAATCTCGGGACCGGGCTTCCTTAACCCTGACTGGAATTGTTAATCATCCTTTCACATCCGGGTGCTTAACCACACTCGAACAATTGGCAGCCATAACTTTGTGAAGAAAGTCTGAGGGAACTTGATGGCTAGTGAGGACCCCAGCAGACCTCATCTGACACGGGTCCAGAGCTGTCCTCCAGTTGTGGAAACCTTTCAGACGAAGGAGAGTCATGCCCAGCTTCTTGATGCACAGAGCAATGTAGACGTCCTCCAGATGGAAGAACGGTATATCGGGGGAGACCTGGTACAGCTTCTTTGCCACAGCCATGCTGGTCACGTAGCCGGTCCCAGAACAGAATCCTGGATATCTGTTGTGCGGATAACTCTGGAGGCTGGCGTACCACTTGGAACGTTGGTTGCGGATTGGACTAGCCAAGTTTGCACACGCCCCTCCGACACTCGTTTGCAGTTCTTTTTCTTTCGTTGCGAGGAATGTCACCATCTCTGGAGTGTTCACCCACATATCGTCGTCAGTCTTCATGACGAACCGGGCGTCAGAACAATGCAAAGATGCCCATTTCATTCCCATTATTGTCTTGTAGGTCAAATTTATATACGAGTCTTTGAAGTCTTCCATTATAATATCGCCATATATCTTAGTCTCATTAACCACGGCGTTCATCAATTCCTTGTTGTCAGTTTTCCCTAGCAGAAAAACGTATCGGACATTATCGCTGTTACCCTTAGAAATATCCAACCATGTCTGCCGAATATCATTTCTTTCCTTGCAATGTTTATGTATTGTGAAAATCATTATAATCAAATCAATCGTAGAATTTGCACCATGGTTACATATGGTTTTATTTTGAATCAGGTATTTAAAGTTATGTTTGAAGCAGCCTGTACAAACGTCAGCTCGACTTGGCGGTTTCGTAGGGGCAGCGGTGATTGGCTGAATGTTATTAGCAGTTCCGTTTAGGTGATGTTTTAAAGAACCGTCATTAGTCTTGGTCGTGTCTGTCCTCGTTATCCTTGTATCACTTGCGGTGTCGTTCGTTTGGTGGCTTACAGCAACTCCAGCTGTCTTGACCGTAATGTTCAATCGGATATTGGTATGAATGACAGAATTGGACGTGATATGTTGATGACTGAATAAACCCACTCTCTGGTGATAGTTGGCCACGATAGCCTTTGGTAGCACCCCCGTTGTATATAGATAGTGGACCGAGGTAATGATGTTAAGAACCATTAATAATGCCAAGAAACTGATGGTGATTAAAAACGACTTTAGGAGTCGTGGAGGTTCCATAATCAGCTGTATACTAGTATATTATGTTCGCAATTCGTGATAGTATAGCACTGGCATAACATTAACACATCTTAGTTTCGATTTTACAGGAATCTTTGAAAGTCCATAAAAGGATTATGAACCAAAATAACTTTGGGTGTGGAATGACGTGTTCCTTCCTGGAATTGCGCGTTCCCTGGAATGAGACGTTCCTTCATGGAATTGGATGTTCCTACTTTATGGAATGAGGTGTTCCTTCCAAGAATGATGTCCTTCGTGGAATGAGGTGTTCCTTCGTGGAATGAGGGTGCTCCCTCGTGGAATTAGGTGTACCTTCTTATGGAATTATGTTTTCCTGCATGGAATTAGGTGTACCTTCATGGAATTAGGTGCTCCTTCTTTGTGGAATGATGTGTTCTTCCTGGAACATGTCGCCCTTTATATCAGCGTCTGAAAGATTGACATTCTATGTATGCACTTCATATTAATACTACTAAGACACGAAATGGTTACATTGCTTCATAGTGAACACGAAATGGTTACATTGCTTCATATTGAACACGAAATGGTTACATTGCTTCATAGTAACACGAAATGGTTACATTGCTTCATAGTGAACACAATTAACAGTAGGGGTGCCACGATACGCCTACCTCACGATACGTTACGTATCGCGATACTAGGCTCACGATACGATACGATATCAAAGAGACAAAGAGAAAATAAACGTGGAAATGTTAGAAATTTAGCAAGCGGCGTGTACGATAACTGAATCAACTGATCGTTACTGCCCAACGACAGGTAAACATTTTGTATCATGCCGTCACGTTTTGATTTTGTTTTTTAAATTGGAGTTTAGAGTCGCTTTCACTTTCTTCCACTTACACCACGACTTGTCAGTTTATGACAGGAGGAAAGCCACAACATCCGTAGCGCTGAATGTTGCAGTAAAAATGCGAGCACTGGCTGGTACTGACAGACCACTGGGGTTCGGTGATAGAATATTTTTAAAAAAATTGCATTTAAAAAATATTATAGATATTCTACATCGAAAAAAAAAGAAAAATAAGAAAGTAATTTATGTAAAAAAAATATTTACAAAAAAATTAATTTACAAAATAATATAAATGAGACATGCTACCATAAATTACTTTCTTTTATTAATATTTTTTTCGATCTAGAATATCTATAATACTTTTAAAATGTAGATATTTTATTATTTTTACTATTCTATCACCGAACCCCTGTGTGACCGACCAAGGATGATAACTGCATTGCCACTCTACAGACAGCGCATCATATCAATAAAGCTTCAGAAAGGTTTCAGATACGTTCGTGAATATTGATGCCCGGCTCCCAGGAAGGGATTTGAACTCCAGACCTTTGGCTCCGAAGTCCAAACATTCTACCAATACGCTACCACCCACCAAATGCCGTCTCGTAAGACGTGTTTCGCGGTGATTGCACGTACCTCGTGAATGCATAAAACTGATGTAATGATTACGATTACAGTGTATAAAACTCCAGCAATTTCACTGCCAGACATGAGGACTGGTAAGTCTGAGAAGGTACCCGTCCTCACATATATATGTTACAGTCAATGTCTAAAATCAGGCAATGTGTCAAATGTATTAAATTTTCAGTCAATTTCAATTCATTCCAGCAATGTTTAACAAACCTGAAATGCCAAAAATTACTGTCTTTATTTGATAGATTGACTGTCGTGACTTTGATGATAACAATTGAAGATAATGCGTACGTTTTTGTAGATATTGACACAGGATTGCATATATGTTTATATGTAATAACACAGAATTGTGTGAATACCTATAAAAATGTACACATTATCTTCATTTTCTTTCAACAAACTCACACCAGTCAATCTGTCAAGTAAGGGGAGTCATTTTATCATTTCAGGCATTTTACAAATTGACTGAGTGGAAAGAAAGTCACTGAAAATTTCAAACATTTTACACATTGCCTAATTTTAGAGATTGACTGTAACATATACATATCGTAGAATAATTATCAATGTACCATCTGTTTGCTCTACATATTTAAAAATGTACCATACTGACCACATCTATGTTTTTTGGTATATTTTCCTCTACTGGAATAAATATCTTCACAAAACAAAACAAAACAAAAAATTATGATTTACTTTTATTGATTTGTACACTGGTACATGCGGCAATGATGTTAAACATTTATTGTATATTTATATTAAGATTATTAACATAGACTTACTTGAAGTACCTGAGAAGTAATAACGGATTACATAAGATTTTAATAAATTACGGGTCCAGAGAAGATAATCAGGGGCGTAGCTTCCTATAGGCAAAAATAGCTTCCAAAAGTTTAAACACAGTGACACATCCGACAACCCCCAGACCCTCCTTGATGATTCGGCCTACACATTAATTTAAACCAAGCTACGCCCCTGATAATCAAGTGTTATCCGATTAATTAGCACGTGGCAGAGAAAAGCAAATCAATTCTAAATTGAGTAAAAGCTGCCTTGTCATGATTGTGATACTGTCAAATCCATGTTCATAAACAAACCTGCTGAGCATTGCACAAACTCCTAATTCAAATATCCCCCTTGATCATTCACTTGGCAAACAATATACCAAGCATCCCGATTTCTACAAGTGACATCGACTCAACTCGTCTAGTTATATACACATTATGTACTTTTAACCTCCTAATTCCATAGTTTGAACATTTCTAAGAATAATGATCTAGAATTAAAGCACTTTTATAGAAGGAGAGAAAACGATTGACTTGGCCTGGTCCGGTTAACAGCCAGTAGTTTTCCGCTTTATTCCAGATCACATGACTGTTATTCGTACAAAATGGCGCCGCCCAATGAAGTGAGGATGACTTACTTGGAACAAGACTGTTTTATTAGTTTATAGCGAATATCAGTCATGGTAAAGGTATTTAATTGCCACAGTTTTAAAGCAGAAGAAGTAATTCCCATACAGGATGAGCCGTTGGCAATATGTACTGACGAAAGTAACGTTTTCATTGCAACCCGACGATGCACTGTTGTTGTTTTTGCTATTTCCAACGAGGGGTGCAAAGAAACGAGACGATTTGAGTCGGTGTCACTGGTAGAGAAACTCATACACAGCACAGCTAGTACGTATAATATATGTGTGGCACACTGCATTGAAATATCGATTCATTTATTGACTAGTAAACCAAGTAAGAACACTATAGTCCAAACACCAGGAATTAAAATATATACTAGTATATTTTTTTAAATCGGATGATCTAAGAAACAACTGTTTTAATGATGTTTGAAAAATAATGCGACTTTAGCACTTACTATGCACTATGACCTTGTATTTCATATCTATATTTTTACAACTTTTAGTCATACTTTACTTTTAGGGCTGGTGGAAGATCATGGAGATTTAGTCGTCGCGTATGGGTGAAAGATGCCCGCTGTGATGTAAAACAATAATTCACTCATACTAGTGGAAATTAGATAGATGTTATACAGAATACATCCCCAGAAACAAACTGCCACCATCCTTTCCAAAGCATTCACTAGGAATATTTATACTGTATAAATCATGTAATTCAACATTGGTCCTGTTTATGGCATGCTGAGTAGTGATAAAGCTTCGCTAATACTGATACTCTCTAATATGGCCTAAGGCAAAGCCTTGTGTGTTTGCAAAGACCACACACATTATACTATTTATTATTGAATATCATATTATTATTACACACACACCCACACACACCCTCCTCTCGAGAAGGCTGTGTCTATGACCTTGTCTTGACTGTGACGTCATCAGAAAATTACGTCACTAACTGGCATCCAAATATATTAACGGAAAGGCCCATGGCGCAAATAGGAAATGGAGCCAGTCTAGCTGTGACGCAATCTTAAACCACACTGCGCAAGTCTGTGACATAATTTAAGCTTCTGGAAAACCAATTATCACATTCTTCCACCTCGACTGGTAACCATCCACAAAGCAAGTACAATTTTACATGGCTTGCGCAAATCGTTCGTGTATCAGAAAACTGGTCCCCAGTGAAATCGCGCTTGGTGAAGAATTTTCAACCTCAAGGACTGTCAAGTCACTGTAGTAATACACATTTGCCTCATAATAATAATGCACGTCGTCTATAGTGCGAGCTCACACGGCCCTGTTGGACGTTAGCTTCGCTCGCTATAATAGTGAAGCATTATCACTACCTGGTCATGACCAGGGCCAAAGTCCATCAGTACTATAGTGATCATGGTAATATTTCAGAAAACTACCTCATCACAATTGAGTACAAGAAAACATGGAAGAGTTTGATGAAGTACGTACGTATATATCTCAACTGGGAAGTAGATCCCACACCCGGATCCAAACTCAAGACCAAGGTGCGGGTGGCGGGGAAGTCACAGTCGCATCTCGTCTCGACCGCTCAAAATTATCTGGACGTTGTCGAGATCCCGGTTGACCACAACTTCTCGGATGTCGCGGTCTGCACTCAGACAGGTAACTTTGCCATCGCCATTGATCGCGAGGTGCGAGTGTATCACGTGGTGGACAAGACTGTGCCAAGCTCGGGGAAGACTTACAGGGATATCGAGATCTTTCTGGAGCTTTGCTGGAACTTCAAGATCGTGACACTGTCGATGTGTGAAGACTGCATGATTTGCACGGCCAGCAACGAGTTTCAGGTCATCCGACTGGAATACACTGACGTGGATCATAGAAGTTCTCCTGGACAAAGCAGACGCTCATCTGCTGAAAGAAAAAGGTAGCCATTTTGGTTTTCTAAGTTTTAATTGCTTGTCTGTTGAACTGATAATTGTAGCCATTTTATTTTTCAACATTTTCATTTATTTTCGATAATGTTGCATGTTATTTATATTTTTTAACATTTTACAAATTGCCATGCTGATGGTCTGTTTTTAACTTTAGCTGTGATACACTGTTTCAATTGTGACTCAACTTTCTTTAGCATAAGCTCAGTTCAATTCTGTTTGAGTCATGGAATTCATATTTTCCGATATATTTAGCCCTCTCCATGCTGAAGGCAACCAGAGATGCCCTAAAGAGCAGTGACTAATCCAGCAGGGAGAGAGTTAAACACTTGGTACATGTGTTAGGTTTGCAATCTTTTGCCTAGGTCTGTTGATAAGGAGTGGACTGGAGCCAGCAGTTCCACAGCACCTTCTCCCGACACTTCTCATCGAGCCAGCAGCCGCCTGTCCTCATTGGCTGATGTTGAGGAAGCAGGGTCTGAGGCACCGCCCAGCGGTAAGATCGAATACTCATCTGTGGGCTGGAAACGGTCCACTGACCCTGGCTCCCACGTCTCGTCATTGTGCGACGTCATCTCCGGCGGTCGTGGCGTCCCTTCCCCGCTGTCCAATCAGATTGCAGACGACGAGTACTTCCAGGCATGGAGGTTCGACAGTGATGAGTCAGAGACAGGGGAGGTAACTATCCACCTGCAAGGGCTTGAGGGAACGTCAAAGTCCTTTGGGAACAAGTCGGCCCCTCCTGTTCTCCAGGATCTGAGAGGTTTGTTGATATTAACTATGTTGACCACTTGACCTATTTTAAAGTTTTATTCAATTCTTTATAATATTTATTTTTATTTTGTTATTTTTTTCTCTCTATTTATATAATTATTTTTGTACTTCTTGACCTTTTACCAATCATTGTGACCTTCTGTAAGTTACCAAGCCCTTGATCTATAGTTACATTGATGTCTACTAGTTGACACTGACATTCTACTAGTTGACACTGGCCTTCTAACATTTGAACTTGGCTTTCTACGTACCTTTAAATAAATTTGACCGTCTACTAGTCACCTTGACCTACTAATGCTCACATTGGCCTTCTAATTGACCTTGACGCATTGTCCCATTTCAAAATTTGAAAATTTGAATTTCGTTATCACGTATTTGAACATTTTCCATATTTTTCATTTCAAAAATTGAATTTGATCTTTGCTTATTACACATTTTAACGTTAACATATAGTTTACTCTTGAGTTATCTGTTGTTGCAGGTGGCCCCTTCAAGTCTTCAGGTGGGGTGAAAGCTGTTGTGTTGCTACAGTTCTGTGACGCTGCCATGAGGGAGGACTGGAAACAGACTTCCCTTGTCCCTACCTACCTGCCAGGTAATGGTATCCTTGTATGCAAGGTGGTCTAGAGGTTACGAGTCGGCCACATAATCCGGAAATCACAGGTTCGAGCCTAGCTCATGCCATTGTGTAGCACTCTTGAGCAAAGTGCTTCGATACACACTGCTCCAGTCCACCCAACTATGAATGGGTACCTGGTAGGATGAGATGGAATTGTGAATGTAAACCTTCTAGCGCCTTTACTGGCAGCTTGGGTTGTATACTCCCCAGGGAGTTGAGACGGTGAACTGAGTGCATTGGTCCATTGACCAGGGTAATGATGTATTCTAGTCACTACTACACTTCCAGGACGGGTGGTAGTGCAATGGTAGAATGTTTGAACTTCGGCGCCAAAGGCCTGGGTTCAAATCCCGTCCCGGGAGCCCAACATCAATGTTCGTAAAAGTTTCCTTTCTGACACGATATTGATAGGATACGCTGTCTGTACCAGCCGGTGCTCGCAGGTTTACTGCAACATTCAACTCTATGGATGTTGCGGGTTTCCTCCTGCCATAAACTGACAAGCCATATTATAAGTGAAAGAGCAGCTCTAAACCCCCCAAAATTAAAAAATAAGTAATGTTAGTCCTTAATGCGCTATTCAATGCTCAATTAAATAATTAAAAACTTTCCTACATTCACGCGTCTTTGTTCCTCCACCACTCCAGATGTATGCCGGAAACACTGCAGGTCGTCCTTCAGTCCGATCCTGTCCCCACGCTATTGGAACATGGCATCCATGTGCTGCTACGTGAGCGGTGGTCACAGCGGCTGTCTCTACTCCCTCTACCCCCGGGTCAAACTGGTCTCCAGCTACAAGTACACAACCAGCTCTGTCAAGGTGGGTTTGTGTGTGTCGTGTTTTGGCATAAACTGCCCACCATAGTTTTCCAAGGTAGACGTTTATGGACACAGTGTCCACGATTTTCAGACATGTCACCACCAACTATGTCAAAGTGGATATGTGTGTTGTGTTTTGGCATAAGCTGACCACCATAGTCTTACACACCAGGGGGCGGGTGGTAGCGCAGTGGTAGAACAGTTGGACTTCAGAGCCAAGGTTCCAGGTTCAAATCCCGCCCCGGGGCCCGGCATCAATGTTCGCGAAAATTGATAGGATGCGATGTCTGTAGAGTGGCAATGCAGTTATCATCCTTGGTCTTGTCAGTACCATCCGATGCTCGCA